>PVJC01012712.1:0-39232 GCA_004026665.1 Murina feae | reverse complement strand
TGCTGGCGTGCCTGGCCAGCCTGAGTGAGGGGCAGAGGGCCATTTTCAGGCTGCCCACAGCCCCTTCAGGGTTTGTGCACTGGGGGGTGGGAGGGCTGGTGAGTGAAGGCCTGGATGTTTCCCACCAGAGGGCCCACGATCGCACACGCCTGGTGGGCCCCCACCGCTGAGGGGACACACCTGGTGCAGAGCTGGGTGGTGAGCCAGGGGTGGACGCTGGTGCAGGATCCCTCGGTGGGGCCCTGCTGCTGAGCGAACACACCCAGGATGGAGCTGGGCAGTGGACTGGCTTTGGGTGCTCCACACTGTGCAGCAGATCCTCCTGCACACCCTGCGGAGGCCCCTGGGGGGCAGGTGAAGGCAGCAGACCCTGGACAGGTGCTCCCGCACACCCCCGAGGAGGTCCCCGGGGCGGAGTCATGCAGCGGACCCAGGACAGGCCCTCCTGCACACCCCGCAGAGGCCCCCGGGGGGCGGAGCCAGGCAGAAGACCCAGGACCAGTGCTCCTGAATGCCCGGAGAAGGCCTCCCTGGGGTGGAGCCATGCAGTGGACTCAGGACCGGCACTCCTGGACGCCCCGAGGAGGCCCTGGGCCAGACCGCCCCCCCACTGAACTGACACACCCAGCACAGCTGTGCCAGCCGTGGAGGCTCCCAGTGCAGAGCCGCTCTGCCAGCCTCCATCTTGGCTGGGTTAATTTGCATACAGCCGCTCTGATTGGCTGGTGGGCATGGCTTAGGCATCCCGAAAAAACGGTCAATGTCAATATTACACTTTTATAGTTTAGATCGTTGAAACACTGTTGCTTTAAGCTGAGGCCTAGGCAGGTAAGGAAACCTGTTTGTTTCAGCTCTGTGGTTTCTATAATTGAAACATTGTTACCATGACCAGAGACTCAGCCAGCCTAGGCAGGCAGTTGCAATGGAAGCCTCTGGCTTGCTCTAGCTCCGTAACTGCTGGCCTCCATCTTGACTGGGTTAATTTGCATACAGCCACTCTGATTGGCTGGGAGGCATGGCTTGGCTGGTGGGCGTGGCTTAGGTGTCTCGGGTGATGGTCAATTTGCATATTACTCTTTTATTATATTAGATGGTCATACAACCCAAAGTCATCTAAAGATTCCATGCAACCCCTATTAAGATTCCAAAAATGACATTTTTTACAGAAGCAAAAGTAATCCTAAAATTTATATGGAATCACAAACATCCTGAGTAGCCAAATCAATCCTGAGAAGGAAGAGCGAAGTTTCCTGATTTCAGAAACCCTTCCTGCCCTGGCTGGAGTGTTCAGTAGTTAGAGTGTCAGGCCATGTACCACAGGGTTACCTGTTGGGTTCCCAGTCAAGGGCATGTACCTGAGTTGCAGGCTCAAGCCCCAGGCCCAGTCATGGCACATACCCAAGGTTGCTGGCTTTGTGCCCAGTAGGGGGCATGCAGGAGGCAGTGATGAATGATGTTTCTCTCATTGATGTTTCTTTCTATCCCTCTCTCTACCTCTCTCTCTATAAATCAATAAAAACACATTTTTAAAAAAGGTTTCTCACCATCTTTAAAGAAAAAATGGGTTAGCCCAGCCTGTGTGTGTAGCTCAGTGGTTCAGCATCAACCTATGAACCAGGAGGTCATGCTTCAATTCCCAGTTGGGGTTGTGCCAGAGGCAGCCAATGTTTCTCATCACTGATGTTTCTGTCTCTCCCTCTTCCTTCCTCTCTGAAATCAATACGAATACATTTTTTAAAAAATAAAGTATTTTAAAAATGGATTAAAAGCTTAAATGTAAGACCTGGCTGATTTGGCTCAGTGGATAGAGTGTTGGCCTGAGGACTGAAGTGTCCCAGGTTCGACTCCAGTCAAGGGCACATACATGGATTTCGGGCTCAGTCCCCAGTAGGGGGGGTGCAGGAGGCAGCTGATCAATGATTCTCTCTCACATTGATGTTTCTATCTCTCCCTCTCCCTCTCCCTTCCTCTCTGAAATCAATAAAAACATGTATTTTTAAAAAAGAATGAAATCTTGCAATTTGCAACAACATGGATGGACCTAGAGAGTATTATGCTAAATGAAATAAGTCAAAGATAAATACTGTATGATTTTGCTTATATGTGAAATCTTAAAAAGGAGAACAAATGGGGGAGGGGGAACAAAACATTCTCATAAATATAGAGAACAAGCTGATGGTTGCCAAAAAGGAAAGAAGACTGGGAATGTAAATAAATAAATGGCAAAAATAAACAAATGGTTAATTCTCACCTGAGGATTTTTTCCATTGATCTTTTAGAGAGTGGAAGAGAGAGGGAAAGACAGAGAGAAATATCAGTGTGAGAGGAACACATCCATTGGTTGCATGAGTCCTGACAAGGGCCCTGGCCGCCGGGGGAGAAGCCTGCAGCCAAGGTATGAGCTCTTGAGCCCTTGACGGGAACGGAACCTGGGACCCTTCGGTCCACAGGCCACGCTCTCTCCACTGAGCCAAACCGGCCAGGGCCAGCATGGCTCATCTCACTGTGCCTTCCTGAAAACTCCTGCTGGTGCTTGAACGGACCAAAGCCCCTCCTCCGAAAACCTCTCTCTAGAAGCCAACACCACCTGCACTTTCCCGAGAAGAGCGTGGTTCATCGGGTTCCCTGCAAACTTCTGACCCCCCACACACTCTCTCCTCACTCCCCTGGGAGAGTCTCGGGACAGTCCTGGCTGAACCCACTGCAGGGACCTCAGCGCGGCGCCCGATGGGCTGGGAAGAAGCCTTCGCTCACGGGAAAGGGCGAGCGGTCAGCCCATGTCGCTGCAGTTCAGGCTGCAGCCACACGAGGGCAGCGACGAACAGGCCAAGGATCCGAAAGGTATTCAGGCTCCGGCGTGACGCTCTTTTTTTTTTTTTAATGATTAAAAGGAGTCTAACCCGCCACGACCCAGTTTTTTCCCTCCGCTCCAGGCACCCAGTGGCGGTGCCCCTCAGTGCAACAGCAAGTGGAAGTTATGCAAAATCTAAATTAGATCAGTCCCTTCCCTACGCGGAGCCCCCCTCACTGGGGTAAAAGCTCCCTCCCCGCAGCCCCGCGGCCCCCCGCGATCTGCCCCACACACGCCCTCCTCACCCCCCGCCTTCCTGTCCTCCCACTGTCCCCCTCGCCCCCTCCGCTCCAGCCACACTAGCCTTCCGGTTCCTAAAATCAAACGAACTCATTAGTGTCTGGGTTTGGGGTCAGCTTTGGTGCCTGGAATCATCGATCCTCGCAGTCACTCTGTTAAGTGTGCAATCCGCTTAAACGAGACCCTGAGAAACACCGCGTCCCTTCAGCCTGTGGGTCCAGCTGCAGCTGTTCTGTGGCTTCACATCTGGCCACGTGGACCATCGCTTTCCAAGAAGCCACTGGGTCCATGTTTGGGCCCATGTAGAAATGCAGTGGGTTGAATTCGCTTAAACATTTTATTTTTTTCCTTTTAGCATGAGTACTGAAACACGTTATTTTTATTTTTAATATCTCAAGAAAAATGATTTTAAATATAATAATGGTACGTGCAATAAACATTAATATTTCAATAATAAAAGGATTTTAAGTATCATATTACCAAAACTGTGCTAACATAGCATGATATCACAACAGTTGTAGGAAATACTAAAAATCTGCAAATAGCAGGATTACTTCTATTATATTCTAAAACATTTTACCCTCTCTGGTTCTACTTTTGTTCATCAGTTTATGTTGTTCATTATATTCCACAAATGAGTGAGATCATGTGATATTTATCTTCCTCCGACTGGCTTATTACGCTTAGCATAATGGTCGCCAGGTGCATCTATGCTGTTGCAAGTGATAAGAATTCCTTTTTACAGCAGCATAGAATTCCACTGTGTAGATGTACCACAGTTTTCTAATCCATTAGGCTGATTCCAAATCTTAGCTATGGTGGATTGAGCTGCTATGAACATAGGGTTGCATATATTCTTTCTGATTGGTGTTTCTGGTTTCTTGGACTATATTCCTAGAAGTGGGATTATTGGGTCAAATGGGAGTTCCATTTTTAACTTTTTGAGGAAACGCCATACTGTCTTCCACATTGGCTAGACCAGTCTGCATTGCCACCAGCAGTGCACGAGGGTTCCTTTTTCTCCACACCCTTGCCAGAGCACTTGTGTGTGATGATACCATTTTGACAGCTGTGAGATGGTACCTCATTGTCTTTTTGATTTGCATCTCTCAGATGATTAGTGACTTTGAGCATGTTTTCATATGTCTCTCGGCCTTCCGTTTGTCCTCTTTCAAAAAGTGTCTATTTAGGTCCTTTGCCCATTTTTCGACTGGATTGTTTATCTTCCTTTTGTTAAGTTGTATGAGTTCCCTGTAAATGTTGGAAATTAAACCCTTATCAGAGATAACACTGGCAAATACGTTCTCCCATGCAGTGGGCTTTCTTGTTTTGTTGATGGTTTCTTTTGCTGTGCAGAGCTTTTTGCTTTGATGTAGTCTCGCTTCAACATTGTAGATGGCCTTTATTAAAGTGATACATTTTATTCTTTAACCTGCTAAGGGCCACCACCAAGCAAGCTCTTCTGAGGTCCTTAGCAGTTATTATAAATTTGAAAGTTAAACATATAAATAGGGGATCATGTATTATCTTAAACATTCTGTACTGCTTCTCAACTGAAATTATCATATACTCTTCAACTGAAAAGTTATCAGCCTGAGATCAATGGGTCGTCTCTGGAAGGAGCCACAGAAATCTGGTAAGCTTGTTCCCTCCAAAGTGATGGCTGGGGGACCAGAGTCAGAGGGACGCCTCTCCCTGTGAACTATTTGGGATTTTTTAAATCGAGGTTACGGGAGGGGCTTCAACTTAATACACATAATAGCCCTGGCTGGCGTGCTCAGTGGTTAGAGCATCGGTCCATGAACGCAAGGGTTGTGGGTTCCATTCCTGATCAAGGGTACGTGCCTTTGTTGCAAGTTCAGCCTGCAGGATGCCCGCAGGAGGCAACCAATATGTGTGTGTGTGTTCCTTTCCCTCCCTCCTTCCCTTCAACGCTCTCTAAAAATCAATGGAAAAAATATCTTCCGGTGAGGATTAACAATAATAATAATACACACAATAGTGATGGTAATAATAATATTAAGCAGTGGCAGCTGGCTTACAGTGAGTGAGTGCTCTGGGCAAGGTGTTACCCCGCATGTTCTGTCTGTGGCAGGTCTTTCCGTCCACACAACATCCTGAATTGAGCGACTATAGTGTCATCCACGTTAAAGATGAAGAAATGAGGCACAGGAAGTTACCGTCCGCCGCCAATAGTCCTACAGACAAATGCCATCAGGGGACTGGAGCGCGGACGCAGGCGGCCTGCCAGCACCCAGGCCCGGCCACTGTGAGCAGCCGTCCAGAGCGCCAACGCTGGGTCTCCCCCACCCCAGGCTCCTCTCCCTCAGCAATCACCCACGCTTTCGTCAGCGTGACTATTTAGGTAAATATTGTTTTCCTGGTTACAAAAATATTACCAGCCCGGCTGCCGTGGCTCAGTGGTTGAGCGTTGACCTGTGAACCAGAGGGTCACGGTTCGGTTCCCAGTCGGGGCACATGCCCAGGTTGCAGGCTCCGTCCCCAGGAGAGGGCTGAATGATCCTCTCTCATCCTTGATGTTTCTATCTCTCCCTTCCTCTCTGAAATCAATAAAAACATATATCACCAGCTTATAGTGTTTAAAGGGGAATTAAGCAAAGACATTAATAAAGTAGAAATTAATCCTGTCCCAGAGCAGCTCTCCCCAGAGGATACTCTTCATTTGGTTCCTGTTGGCACCAGAATTTCTTCTTGGTGTGTAGGACCGAGCACGTGTGCTTTTGTGTCAAGATTTAGTGTGACTGATGGGTAGCTGGGTAGGTAGGTGGATGTAGATAGTGATAGATAGATATCGGTAAACAGAAATATAAAGATAGAAGTATAGATGGGCAGATGGTATAGACTTGTCTGACTTGCTTTGTTTCTGACTGATTTTTTTTAAATGTTTTTATTGATTTCAGAGAGGAAAGAAGAGGGAGAGAGAGACAGAAACATCAATGATGAGAGAGAATCATTGATCGGCTGCCTCCGGCACACCCTACACTGGGCATCGAGCCCGCGACCTGGGCACGTGCCCCGACCAGGAATGGAACCGTGACCTCCTGGTTCATAGGTCGCTGCTCAACCACTGAGCTGCGCCCGCCGGGCCAGACTGATTTTAGAAACACAGCTTGGACCCCATCCTCCAAACCTGTCACTCTCCCGATGAACAGCCCACTCCCTGGCTCCAGGCCCCTGTTTCTCTGGCCCCGTTAGCCTCTGTCCCCATTTCCTGATAACCTCCCACTGACCCCTGCCCTCTGGCTCTCCTTGTACCACTCGTGCCAGTCTGGCACCTACCCCCCCTCACTGACAGGTGCTTGTCATAAGTAATGTTAGCCCGGTGCCCACCCTGCCCCCACTGGTGTACATTGGGTGTTCACTCAGACCTACATTATGGGAAATTTTGGGGGGAGGATGGGGAAAGAGTGCTTGGCAATGGTGGACACTGAGAAGTGGGTGCTGGGGTGCTAATTGTATCAGGGTAGTCGGAGGAGGTGGCACTTCAGCCAAGTACTCGATGACAGAAAGACGGGGTAGGGGAGCGCAGTCCAGTGGCGAGGACGGTGAGTGCAAAGGCCCTGAGGTGGGAATGAGCTGTCCTTCGTGTGACTTGAGCGCTGTGACCAGGACTAAAGAGAGATGCGAAATCTAATCAGGGGGTCACTGAAGTATCTCTGAGATACTCAGGGCAGATTACCAACCACAGCACCACTGATGTCAGAACCGAAGCAGCTGGAACGGAGTTAGTGGAATCCACTCAAGGCATGAAGCTAGGAGAGGGGTCGGGGAGGCTGCACATTCACACCAGAGGGAAACGGGGTTCTGGAGGTCACCCCTTCGCATCCCCTAAATGAGCAACCGCCTTTGTGCGCCTGGATTCCAGATGCCAGGGAAACACAACAGGGAACCAGACCAAGACATTCTTATCCCAGTGGCGATCTCTCTGGTGGGGAGACAGACCAAAAGCAAGATGTGTGGCTTGTTGGTCATGATAAGGGTGACAGAGAAAAATGCCATAGGAGAGGGAGTCAGATGGGGGTGGAGGGTGCATTTCAGATACAGAAACTTGAATACGACGGGAAAGGAGCACAGGATTGGGGGTGGGGGCATTGATCTGGAGAAGGAAGAGCCTTTTAGGCAAATGGAACAGCACATGCCAAGGCCCTGAGGTCAGAGTGTGGCCCTGTTCCAGGAGGGTAAGAAGGCCAGAGAAGAGCAAGGGGGAGGGGAGGAGTGGACAGGGCACAGGGGTGCCAAAGGAGGAACTCAACCACCAGGGATTGACGTGGTTGTTGGGAAGCCAGGAGGACTGGAGCGGGAGGGAGGCTCTGAGCCAAACCCTGACCCACCCTCACAGAAAATCAGCAGAGCAGGGACCCCTGGGCAAACAGAGGGAGGACAGCGTATTCAGAATCTGGGAGATGACAGAGCTATAGCCAGGAATCCACAACTTTCACTGCACACGTTACACAAAATCTGATTTGTTTCAGTCACAAGCTTTTGCATACTTTTTAATTTAAATATGTATATAGCCCTGACTGGTTTGGCTCAGTGGATAGAACGTCAGCCTACAGACTGAAGGGTCCCAGGTTCGATTCTGGTCAAGGCATGTACCTTGGTTGTGAGCACATCCCCAGTAGGGGGTGTGCAGGAGGCAGCTGATCGATGTTTCTCTCTCATCAATGTTTCTAACTCTCTATCCCTCTCCCTTCCTCTCTGTAAAAAAATCAATTATATATATATCTATATATCTATATATCTATGTATATATAGATATATAGATATAGATATAGATATATATAATGTTAACACTTTAAGACTTTATAAAATAGTATCACTAGCATCCCATTTTTCTGTTCTTGTTTTTGTTTTTTTGTTCATTTTCACCTGAGGATATTTTTCCATTCATTTTTAGAGAGAGTGGGAGGGAGGGGGAGAGACACAGAGAGAGAAACACTGATGTGAGAGAGAGACATTATTTGGTTGCCTCCTGCATGTGCCTGATCAGGGCCTCCAGGGATCAAGCCTGAAACCAAGGTAAGTGCCCTTGACTGGGATTGAACTTGGAACCCTTCAGTCTTGGGCTGATATTCTCTCTACTGAGCCAAACTAGCCAGGGCCATCCCATCTCTCTGAAGACAAATGTAGGCATAGAAAAATCAACGGAAAAGAAAAATGAATGAATACTGACTCTCCGGGCAGAGAGATTACTGGAGAGTGTAATTGTTTTTCAGTATTTTCCAATTTTTCTATAAAGACCACATCCTACAATAAAATAAAAAATATACATTTAAAAAAATATTTCTTAAAATATATTTTTATTGATATCAGAGAGGAAGGGAAAAGGGGATAGAAACATCAATGATGAGAGAATCACTGGTCGGCTGTCTCATGCACGCCTCCTACTGGGGATCGAGCCTGCAACCCAAGCATGTGTCCTTGACTGGAATTGAACCCGAGACCCTTCAGTCCGCAGGCCAACGCTCTATCCACTGAGCCAAATCAGTTAGGGCTAAAAAGTATACAGAAAGCACAGACTGCCCCTGAAGCACTCCTGTACCAACTACGTGAAGAAGCAAATGTTAACATTTGGTCCTAATTTGTTCTGATCATTTATTTTTTCCTTTTTTGTGAAAACAAAGAAAAAACCACACAAAATAAACCTCTTTGTCCCCCCACCCTGATTCCACTCCCCTGCCTGTCTCCCCAGAAAACAGCCTCTGCCCTGACCCCAGCGTAAAGTCCGTTTCTTGCGTTTCCATTTGACCACAGATATGTTAAGAGGAAGTCTGTGTTTGTTCTGCTGGCAAAATAACTAACAGGGCTTTTAAAGCAACACTCCATACAGTGCATCCTATGTAATAAAGAACTAAGGAGCAAATGGCCATCATGCCCTCATGCTGTCGCGGCGTAAAGCAGTGGTTCTCAACCTTCCTAATGCTGCGACCCTTTAATACAGTTCCTCATGTCGTGGTGACCCCCAATCATAAAATAATTTTCGTTGCTACTTCATAACTGTAATGTTCTACTGTTGTGAACCGTAATGTAAATATCTGATATGCAGGATGGATTTAGGCAACCCCTGTGAATGGGCTGTTTGACCAAAGGGGTCGAGACCCACAGGTTGAGAACCGCTGCTGCCCTAAAGGCTAAGACACTCAACACTGGGGAGAGAGGAATGGGGACCAGCCAGGCACAAATGAGCTTGCAAGAGAGGAATAGGGACCAGCCAGGCACAAAATGGCCCGGGTGCCTGCGACCAGCCAGAGGAGGGAATCCTGGGTCCTGGGTGCGGGGCGAGGCAAAGGAGGTTAGGGGCGATCAGGCCAGCAGGGGAGCAGTTAGGGGCGATCAAGCAAGCAGGCAGGCGAGTGGTTAGGAGCCAGCAGTTCAGCAGTTCTGGATTGCAAGAGGCAGTCAGGCATTCCCTGAGGGGTTCAGGATTGGAGAGTATATAGGCCAGGCTGAGGGACCCCCACCCCCATGCACAAATTTCATGCACTGGGCCTCTAGTAAACTATAAAATGGAAAGGGAATGCCCACCTCCAAAGACTAATGCCAAGCGCTTCACTATGCTCCTCACTGTTTCCCCTGTAGCCATAACCACCTGTAACTACTAAGAAATTGTGTTTCTTGGTCGTGTTGCAATTCACAAACCCGCAGGCATTGGTAGGGGTGTCACCAGTTTTTGCACCAGTGTCCCCTTTCTGGCCCAGGAACCCACATATCGTTGTGTCCTCGTGCCTGCCGGGTCTCATCCAGTCTGTGACACGGCTCAGACAACTTTTTCATGACGGAGACATATGTGCAGAGTCCGGGTTCTTCTGTAGAAAATCCCTCCATTGAAGTGTACCTGGTATTGTGCTCATCGTCAGCCCGAGGCCACCGGCTGCTGGGAGAAACCCCAAAGGTCAGGCGTCCTCCCCACTCCGTTCTGTCAGGGTCGTGATATCAAGCACTTGCCACTGGGATGCCAGCCAGGGCCATCTGGTGAAGGTGGTGTCCGCCAGGTGCCTCCACTGTGAAGTCCCAGCCTTCGTTTTCCATGCTTTATTCACTGGGTGACAGCCCTGTCCACACTCCAAAGGAGGATGCTCCATCCTCGGTGGATAGGGTGTCGGACTTGGGACTGAAGGGTCTGGAGTCCGATTCTGGTCAAGAGCACATGCCCAGGTTGCCCCCTCCATCCCCAGTGGGGGTCATGGAGGAGGCAGCCGATCAATGATTCTCTCTCACCATCGATGTTTCTATCTCCCTACCCCTCTCCCTTCCTCCCTGAAATCAATAAAAATATTTAAAAAAAAAAAAAAAAAGGAGGCTGGAAGGCCTGGGTTCTGGCTCCCGGAGGGGCCTTTGACTGACATGGTCTGGAATTCTTTCCAAGGAAGATTTGACTCATTTGCCCGCACACCCATTTTAAAGACCAGAAGACTGAGGGTGGAGACTTCCTCACTAGTCGGTGGCCCGGCCCAGGGCGAGGCCCCACCCAGCGCTGCGGCGCCCCAAGTGCGAAGGCAGGTGGCGATCCGGGCCCGCGGTGGGGAGCCGGGAGGAAAGCGGCCCGAAGCCGCCGTCCCGGCCCCAATCGTGTTTGCGCTGCCGGCGCCGTGCGGGGCGGGGCCGACCGGGCAGGTGGGAGCGCGGGGCCCCGAGGACACCTGGGCCCGCCCCGGGCCGCGGGCTGGGCGACCGGGAGGCTGGGCCGCCGCCACCGGAACGCGGGGCAGCCCCCCACGGCGAGCGCCCCCACTTCTGCAGCGCGGCTGCCCCGGCGCCTGGCGTTGACCTTGACCCCGGGCCCCAGCCAACCACAGGTGAGACCCGCCCTGCAGGTGAGGACGCGCCGGCCGACGCCCTTGGGAGGGGTCTCCCCGGGTCCTGGGGACCCACATCCTGCTACCCTGGGCTGCGGCGGGGGACGGCCAGCCCTGCGGGGTGACCCCGGGGCCCCTGGACACCCTGCGGGGGCTGCAGGCAGCAGCCTGAGTGCAGGGACCGATCCGGCCAGAAGAGGGAGGCCGGGAGTGGGGGTGAGTCAGCCGGGCCACACGTGCGGAGCCCAGGCGCCTGTCCCAGGGGCTGGGGTAACTGGAGAACCTCCGGCCCTGCTGCGGGGGGCAGGGGGAGGGTGCGGATTAAAAGGCGGAGGTCACATGCAGAGCCATCAGCTGCCTCCCGCCTGGGTTCCTCCTGCAGGAATGGGGGCGGGGAGGGGGAGGAGAGGAAGGTGTGGGCAGGACTTCCTGGAAAAGGGCGACCCTGCTGTCAGGGGGGGGGGGGGGGGGGGGGGGGGGGGGGGTGATCCTAGGACACACACTCAGATGTTGTCAAACACACCACACACACACACACAACTCACGTTAGAGACACAGGCCAGGCACCCAGGCACAAACAGGCACTCCTGAGTCATCGCCCCACACAGCTTCTGGCCACCTCACAGACACCTGGGCCTGCTCGGGGGACACGGGACCTCCCAGGCACACGGCAGACGTGTGACCTCGGCAGCTCAGACACACGCAGACACGGGCAGGACGCGGACACGCAGATGTGTCTGGCTGGGGCACACACACATGCAATCGCGGCACCTCGGGCCCACAGCACAGACAAGCTCCCGGGTCAGAGGCCGTGACTGCGCTGGTAGGTGGGGCGACAGTGTGTGCCAGACCCCCACCCACCCACTGCCCGAGGCTGGGGAACTCCAAGGCTCACATGACCCGGTGGAGGGGGGGGGCTACTGGAACAGCCCTGGAGAAACTGCCTCATCCTCACTAATGATCCATTTCCGCCCCAGAGAATAAAGGCTCGGTGACCGGGTGACCGGGCCCGTCCTGCCCTGTAACGCAGCTGCCCTTGGACTGTGCCCAGTGACTGCCCAGTGCCTCCGCCAGGGTGAGTGCTGGGCCCGGGACGAGGGAGGGCAGAACGGGCCTGCGTGGCCACCCCTCCTGGCCCCTGGCCAGACGCCACCTACCCGCCCACCCTCCCAGCCAACTTTGCCCTGAAGTCCAGGAACTAGGGCACCCGAGGGGGGTTCCCACGGGGCCACAGCAGGGCGAGGGGGTGTCTCAAGAGTCTACTGCCCATGCCTCAGCCCAGGTCCCCAGACACTTGTCTCTCGCCTCCCAGATGGACACGAGGACGGTGCTGCTCGTCCTGCAAGCCTCGCTGGTGCTGCCCCTGGCTGATGGCACTGCCCCCGTCCTGCGCTTTGTGGCTGTGGGTGACTGGGGCGGGGTCCCCAATGCCCCATTCTACACGGCCCGGGAAACGGCCAATGCCAAGGAGATGGCCAGGACGGCGAAGATCCTCGGCACAGACTTCATCCTGTCGCTGGGGGACAATTTCTACTTCACCGGGGTGCATGATGCCTACGACAAGCGGTTCCAGGTGTGTGCCCTAGGGGCGGGGGGCCACCTGGAGAAGTCGTGGTCAACTTTTCGACTCTGAAGGAGGCAGAGAGAAGCCGACACGTGAGGGGACCTAGAGCTCTCAGGATCTCTCTTGTCCTCGGCTCCTGAGTGAGTGGGGGCATTGGGGTGACGGCTTGACCCTGGGGTGGGGGTGCCCTTTCTGTCTGCTGCAGGAGACCTTTGAGGATGTGTTCTCCGACCCCTCCCTCCGCAATGTGCCCTGGTACGTGCTGGCTGGCAACCATGACCATCTGGGCAACGTCTCGGCACAAATCGCCTACTCCACGATCTCCAAGCGCTGGTGAGCCTGCTCCCCACCCGTCCCCCAAGCCTCGCTCAGGGGCACAGAGGCGCCCACTGGCCCAAGCGGACCCTGGGGTCTCTCCACCCAACGTGTGTGCACACCCACCCCTGTGCCCTCCACAGGAACTTCCCCAGCCCTTACTACCGCCTGCACTTCAAGATCCCAGGGTCCAATGTGACCGTGGCCATCTTCATGCTGGACACGGTGACACTGTGTGGCAACTCGGATGACTTCCTCAGCCAGCAGCCACAGAAGCCCCGCGACCCGCAGCTGGCCCGCACTCAGCTGTCCTGGCTCAGGAAGCAGCTGGCGGCGGCCAAGGAGGACTATGTGCTGGTGGCCGGCCACTACCCAGTCTGGTCCATTGCTGAGCACGGCCCCACCCACTGCCTGGTCCGCCGACTGCAGCCGCTGCTGGCCATGTATAATGTCACCGCCTACCTGAGTGGCCATGACCACAACCTACAGGTGAGGGACCTGCAGATGGGGTAGGATGGGGGAGCCAGGTAAGGGGCCACCACCCCAGCGGATGTGCCACGTGGCACATTGGGACCCTCCTGCTGTTTGGGGTTCTCCCATATGCCACTCTCCCTCACACTCTATGTTCTTTAACCAGGGAAACAGCCCCAAGTTCCCCCAAAGCTACCATCATGGCTACCAGTTGCCAGTAGCTTACTCAGTGCAGACTTGTGAAGTAGGATCAATACGCTCCTACAGGGGGGGAAACTGAGGCCCACAGGGGGGTTTATGATGCTTGCTTAAAGTGACTGGAGACCCTGGATTCAAGAGAGGTGGGCACATAGCCCATGGTCGGCCTCCCTGAGGGGCTGGGGGCTCCCCTGACCCCGAGTCCTCCGTCCACAGTACCTTCAGGATGAGAACGGCATCGGCTATATCCTAAGCGGGGCTGGTAACTTCATGGACCCCTCGAAGCGGCACTTTCGCAAGGTTCCCAGCGGCTACCTGCGCTTCCACTACGGGGTCGAGAACTCACTGGGCGGCTTCACCTATGTGGAGATCAGCCCCAAAGAGATGAGCATCACTTTCATCGAGGCCTCGGGCAAGTCCCTCTTCAAGACCAAACTGCCCAGGCAAGCCCGGCTTGAGCACTTGTGAGGGGCCGGAGGCAGAGAGACTTCCGGGCCAGTGGGGTGGTGGGCCCCGCTGGGACCCCGACCCTTGGCAGGACTTCTCAGGGGCCTGTGGTTCTGCCCCCCGCTCTGCACCTGACATCCTTCTGTCACTGCCACATATTCAATAAAAGGATAGATGTGCCCTGGCCGGTGTGGCTCAGTTGGTTGAGCGTCGTCACGGGCACCAAAAGGTCGCCAGCTCCATTGCTGGTTGGGGCCCATGCCGGGGTTTGCCTGTCCCCGGTGGGGGAGCATGTAGGAGGCAGCCGATCAATGTTTATCTCTCATCAATGTTTCCCTCTCTCACTTCCTTCCCCCCACTCCCTTCCTCTTCCTTCCTCTTTCTCTCAAAAACAAAACAAAACAAAAAACAATTTGTTACCAATAAAAACATTTAAAAAAAAAAAATAGATGCAAGACTGCAAATGTCCCTTTTCTGACCCTGGCAAGTTTCATCACGTGGGTTCTAGAGCGTCTGCCCCCTAGCCCTTGCTGGCCCTGTAACTCCATCTCCTAACCCCATCCATAGCCAGCTGGCCCCCTACATGGAAATGATTTTAAGGAAGGACTGAACAGGGGTACACCATTCCCTTCCTCCTCTTCTCCCACAGAGAGGCGTCTCCTAAACTCTAAGGGACCCTGTGAAACTTGCAACCAGGGGCGCAACTAGCAGCAGCTCGTCCCAGGCTAACCCCCTGCACCTGTCTCAGTCCCCTTCTCTCTGCCTTCCCGATGAGCCTGGCAAAAGTGCCTCCTCGAGCCCTTCCTTGTTTCACTGTCCTGAGTGTGCTTTTACTTCGGTCAATAAATTCTTGCTTGCTTTGCTACACAAAATAAAACACACAACACAAAACAAACAAACAGGCACAAAACAGGCCTTCCTCGCCCAGCCACCTCCCTAGGGACAGCCACCCCCGTCACTGGTGCCTCCGTCAGCAAAACACCCCTCTTCGTGCAAGACAACAATACCCACACAGCTCTGCACCTGCTTTCTAGTTAACCACAATTCAACTGTCCATCACAGAACACTCATTTTGTTCATTTCAACATGAAATTGCTAATAAGGTCATATGCCTCTAAAACCTAAAGTTGACAGCAAGGTGAAGTCTCCCACCCACCCACCCCCCTGTCTTTCCCACCCCCTCTCCTAAAAAGAAACAGCTTTTTATAAAGGCTTTGCTTCCTTCCCTTTGTCTCTATGCAAATAAAAGCAAATGCGAATGCGTTTGTCTCCTCGCTGACTTGCACCTGGCTGTTTTGTGTGTGCCTTTTTTCAAACCAACTTTATTTAGGTGTAGTTGACACATTTAAGGCATACAGTTCTAGTCAGGCTGGTGTGGCTCAGTGGTTGAGCACCCGCCCAAGAACTAAAGAGGTCATGGGTGCGATTCCCAGTCAGGGCGCATGCCTGGGTTTGGGGCTGGATCCCCAGTAGGGGGCCTGCAGGAGGCAGGCTCTCAGCGATATTTCTGTCTCTCTATCCCTCTCCCTTCCTCTCTCTAAAAAAAATAAATTAAAGCGTACAGTTCCATAAGCACCTACCACAATTTAGACACAGGAATAAGCGTGTCCCACATCCCAAAGGTTTTCTCCGCACTTTCCTGACCCTGCCTGTTGCACCTGGAGATCTGCCTATCTGCTCTCCGGCCCTTTCTGTGGCTACGGAGGCCCCACTGTGTGCCTCATCCACTGCCTGTCTAACCAGCCATCTCCTAAGAGTTGCAGGATCACATCCAATTGCTATCCTCAAACAAAGCTACAATCAATGACCCTGCCCCTGTTTCCTGCGTGAGCGGATATGTTTGTGGAATAAACAAGACACATTCCGAAGAGCAGGACTGCGTTCTTTTTTTGTTCTTTTTCTTTTTTTCTTTTTTTTTCCCCCTTTTTTCTGCTGCCATTCCTTTTAACAGGCACGGAGCTTCCACCTGTGTCACCGGTTCCTTGCTGGGGCCCTGGTGAAATCTCCAATCTTTTCCTTTTACCAACATAGCTATGGAACTGTATGCATTCCCGGACCCAGGCTTTTGTACATCTGTGCAAATATGTATGCAAAAAAAAGTCCAGAAGTGGAATTGTTTGAGGGCCTGTTTCTTTTTCTTTTTAAAGAGGATTTAAAAAGCATTTTCTTTTTTAAAAAATATATATTTTATTGATTTTTTTACGGAGAGGAAGGGAGAGGGATAGAGAGTTAAGAAACATCGATGAGAGAGAAACATCGATCAGCTGCCTCCTGCACACTCTCTACTGAGGATGTGCCTGCAACCAAGGTACACGCCCTTGACTGGAATCGAACCTGGGACCCTTCAGTCCGCAGGCCGAAGCTCCATCCACTGAGCCAAACCGGTCAGGGCTAAAAAGCATTTTTGATTGATTGGTTGGTTTTAGGGAGAGAGAGAGGGTGGGAGGGAAGGAAAAAAAGAGAGAGGGGGAGAGAGAAACTTCAATTTGTTGTTTCTATGCAGTCGCTGGTTGCTTCCTGTATGCCCTGCCCTGAGATCGAGCCCACAACCCTGGTGCATTAGGACAACACTAGCCAACTGAGCTACTGGGCAGGGCTCAGGCCTGTTTCTTATGGTGAATGCTGAAGCCAAAGGCTGCAGACAAGCCCAGTTCCCCTTTGGGGAGAGTTGAGTAACAGCCCCCAGAGACAGCCGGAGCCACCCAGCTCCAGGCCAGTCACGAAACTTCTCCTTTGGTCCCCCCTCAACTGCTGCTTCAGCTGCTGCAGGGCAGGGACGCCAAACAGCCTAGACCAGCGGTTCTCAACCTGTGGGTCGCGACCCTTTTGGCAGTCGAACGACCCTTTCACAGGGGTCACCTAAGACTATCCTGCATATCAAATATTTACATTACGATTCATATAACAGTAGCAACATGACAGTTATGAAGTAGCAATGAAAATACTTTTATGGTTGGGTCACAACATGAGGAACCGTATTCGAAGGGCCGGAAGGTTGAGAACCACGGGCCTAGACAAAAAGCAACTGAGGTCACTGCTGGGAGAGGAACTCAGGGAAGGGGCACTTCCACGGCTATTGAAGAGGTTCCGCAGTGTTGAATTTGTTACAAGATACTTTTGTAACTGCTAAAATTAAGCCAAGCGATCTTACCCAAAGACCAGCCCTAAGTACTTTCCAGCTGAATTTACTCAGCTGGCATTATTACCAGCCAAGCTTCATGCCAAAAACAAACAAACAAAACAAAAACAAACCATCACTTCTAATCCTGACCTGCGAGGGAAGGGCCATAATCAACCTTGCTTCTCAGAGGTCATTACAGAAACTGAACGGATTATGTGCCCAAGGTCATGCCCAGGCGTTAACCGAGACAGCCAAGGCAGCTCACAGCCACCCTGCCTCTTCCCACTGACTCAGAGGCTCTGGGCAGGAAGGGGTCTGAATCAGAGGTCAGCTCAATGTCCTGCTGGCAGGGCCCCAAGCGTGGAATTAGCCCAATGTCCTGGTTCACAGGGCCCAGAGCTTGGAAAGCAGAAGTGACACATCAAAGCTGACACAGGGAGTGAGTGGCAGGGGTGGGTCGGCCCCCTCCTCCACAGCAGCCAAGTACTCCTACCCAGCACCAAGGACCGAGTCCTCTGCAGAGAGCTGGGGACACGGGAGCACCCAGGAGAACAAGGCAGGGTAGACAGTCACGCTCAGGGAGCTTCGGTCCGACTCCCGGAACAATGCCAATCAGCAAACAGCCATGGTTAGGAAGATGCCTGCTCAACTGCAAGGATTAAGGTGACAGAGTTCCAAGGGCAGTTGCAGAAACCACTCTCCTCCCTCTTCCAAAGCAACCAGTTCTGATTCAATCATCACGGATAGTATCCGGCCCCTCTCCACTCTGCTCGCACAGAGTGCCAGAACCGGCACCATCACCCTCAAGCAGCAACAGGTCGTCTCCAGAGAGTCAGGCCACACCCACCTCCTCACCAGCTTCCAAGAATCATGAATCAGAAGGTAAGAGACCTGCCTGACCACACAGCAAAATGCACTGTCATCAAACAGCACAACAGTGCGCTGCTAAAATGAGCAAAACTCTCAGTTGGTGTGGCTTGGCAGTTGAGTATTGACCCAGAAACCAAGAGTTTACCGGTTCAGTTGGTTTGATTCCTGGTAAGGGCACACACCCAGGTTGCGGGCTCGATCCCCAGCAGGGGTGTGTGCAGGAGGCAGTCGATCAATGATGTTCTCTCCCTCTCCCTCCCTCCCTCTCTAAAAATAAAAAATATATATATTAAAAAATATTTTAAAATATAAAAATCAGCAGGACATTGGCTTCAGGAAGATGTCCAGAGGGAACCCAGAAATTCCAAGAACACACGAGAATGTGATGTAGGTTGAAGGTGGTATTGCAACTTCACAGAAAAGGTATAATCTGCCTTGTCGATTTGCCCAGAAGACAGAGCCTGAACCCTCCTTCCAACCATACACAAGAATAAATGCCAGAGGGATCACATATTTCAGTGTAAAAAATAAAAGAGTAGGAGATGAAAAGGAGTATCCCCACAAAGAGCTGAATGAGATGGTTCATAGTAGTTCTATTCACCATTGTCCCCAAACTGGAAACATCCCAAATGCCCAGCAGTAGTTGAAAGGATAAACAGGCTGGTATATCTTCATAAGGGAATACAACTCAACACAGAAAGGAACAAACTGCTGATAGACACAACAGGGACTCGAAGGGAGTAAGCCGAGTAAAAGGAGCCACATCAAAAGGCTACGTATTATATTATTCTGTTTACGTGACTTTCTGAAAAAAACATAAAGCTATCTAATATAATAAAAGAGTAATATGCAAATTGACCATCACCCCAAGACACCTAAGCCATGCCCTAGTCAAGCCACGCTCACCAGCCAATGAGAGTGGCTGTATGCAAATTAACCCAGCCAAGATGGAGGCCCGCAGCCATGGAGCTAGAGCAAGCAGGAGGCTTCCGTTGCAACTGCCTGCCTAGGCAGGCTGGGCCTCTACTAAGGCAACATTGTTTCAATTATAGAAGCCACGGAGCTGAAGCAAACAAGAGGCTTCATTACCTGCCTAGGCCTCAGCTTAAAGCAACAATGTATCAATTATAGAAGATAAATAAACCCCAGAAACCTGATTCCAGCCAGCCTCGCTGGGATGTTGGGTCAATGGGAGCTGTGGGCAGCCTGAAAGCCTGAAAACAGCCCTCAGCCCCTCACCCAGGCTGCCCAGGTACCCCAATAGGGACCCAAAATCTGAAAGGACTGTGGGCAGCCTGAAAATGGCCCTCAGCCCATCACCCAGGCTTGCCACATCCCAATGGGGTGATGGTCCACACTGGGGGGGCTTGGCCAGCCTGCAAACAGCCATAAGCCCCTCACCCAGGCTGGCTAGGCATGCCAGCAGGTGGACATCCCCTGAGGGGTCCCAGACTGTGAGAGGGCACAGGCCAGGCTGAGGGACCCCCTGCCCGAGTGCACAAATTTTTGTGCACCAGGCCCTTAGTAGGAAATTAAAACAGATCAGTTGGTGCCAGGGGCTAGGGGCAGGGAAGGAAATGACTACAAAGAAACAGGAGGAAACTTCTTGGGGTGATAGAAATGTTCACTATCTTGATTGTATAGTTTCACATGTATATGCATATGTGAAGACATAAAATGTCAGTTTAAAAAAAATACAGCTTATTGTCTGTCAATTATCCTATATAATAAAAGGCTAATATGCAAATTGTCCTCTCCATGGGGAGTTAGACCAGGCCTCGGGACCAGCTGACCAACTGCCTGTGATCCCTTCCCGCAGCCAGCCCTGCTCCAGATCAGCCCCCCACCCCCACCCCATAGGGCAGTGGTTCTCAACCTTGGCTACACATTAGAATCACCTGGGATTCTTCTTAAAATCCTGATTTCTGGGCCTCACCTTCCAGAAATTCTGTTTCTTTGTTACTAATGTTGTGGCCCCACCCCATAACAAAGAAATAGAATTTCTGGAGGATGAGGCCCAGAAATCAGGATTTTGAGAAGAGTCCCAGGTGATTCTAATATGTAGCCAAGGTTGACAACCACTGCCATAGGGGCTAGCAGGCCAACCTCCCATACCCCACCCCCAGCCCCACCCAACCCCACCCATTGCACGCATTTGTGCACCGGGCCTCTAGTATCTCAATAAAGCTGTGAAGGAAGGGAAGGAGGGAGGGGAAAACTACCCGTCAGCAAATAGAGCATTGTCCATATGCCGTGGCAGAGTGGCACCACGAATTATGTAGCTGCTGAAAACAAGCGTTATCTGTATGTGTACTGGCCACTAAGTGGAAATAGCAAGTTGCAAGGCAGCGGGTCATTGTAGGACCCCACCTGCGTGTGCTCAGGTTTGCAACCTGCACTGAGGGGGCTTCCAGAAAGGCACTTCCAAGGGTAACACTGCCCCCTCGTGGAAACCTTGGAGATAGGTCTATTTGACGTCATATTGCAAGTTATTGTCCTGAACACTAATGAAACAGGTCTTATCCAGGGCACCAATGATCAAACGCAGATTGGCACTAAGATCCAAAGGTTCTTGTTAAAGTTGAAGAACAGCGTCTCACAAGCTCTCCCCTCCCCCTGACCCCGTATTTGCAATTCCTTAACTCCGGGATATTTTATCGTTTTATTTTTTATAGCCAAGGTGGAAATTGATCGAAGAAAAGCACAGACTCCCAGTGGGGAGGAGGAAAGAGTCCCCAGCACCGGGATAGCTTAGTGTGTCCCACGTTGGGGAGAGCTGGGTGGGCTGCGAGGGGCGGGGGCTGGAATCGGGAAAGGCAGGTGAGACATCCCCAGGAAGATACTGCGGCCGAGGACGGGGTACCTTTCCAGCTCCGGGATGGCCGGGCCCAACCCCCTGAAACGCGGGAACGGCCACCGCTGGGGAATGAAGAGAAGTAATACATCCCCGCGCTCCAGCCCACGCGCAGGCGCACTGAGAAACTCCCGCCGGCTCCCCTCCTCTCCCCCGCCCCATGAGAATACGCATGCGCACAAAGAGATGTTGGAGGAGGCGGGTCCTGCTTATTGGGCTATTCCGGCTGCGGGTGGGCGGGACGTGATGGGATAAGGGGTTCCGCTTCCGCTGAGAGGCGGAAGTGACTGTCTCCCGGGTGAACAAGGCTGTCGCAACAAGGGAAGGCTTGTGCAGGTGACGGTTCACGCGGGAGGGCGTTGGAGCCGGGCGGGCTGGGTGCTCTTCGACGCGGGGCCGCTCACGGGGTACCGGAGGCCGCGCCGAGGGCTCGGGGGTGGGAGCGTGGCGGCTCGGGGAGCTTGACTCCCCCGGGTCCCAGCCGGCTAAGCGCGCTGCTCCGAGGCGCCGCGGGAGCCTGGGTAAGCCTGGAGGGACCGCCCACCCTCCGCCTCTTGTCTCGGCGGGATCAGAGGCCGACCCCCCCCCCCCCATCCCTCTGTCGGCGCGTTTGGTCGTCTGGTCGTCGTCACCAAAGGACCGGCCGAGACCCCTGGGGCCTTATGGCGGGCCAGCCCCCTTTTCTAGGGCGGGGTATTGTAATCACCGGGTAAAATGAGGTTGTAATCACCGGGTAAAATGAGGTTGGCGGCGGGGGGAGGGGGGCATCTGTAGCTTCTGATTCCGGAGACTCAGTTATTCATCCAACACGTAGTTCCTGAGAGCTGAGTGCGCACCAGTCACCACGCATTCCGGGGCTTCGCGGCGGGCAAATCACGCCCCGGCCCCTCCAGGACTGACATCCCAGTGGCGGTGGGTCTGGGGTGAGGCTCAGAAGTCAGCCTTTTCTGAGGGCGCCCGGGTGATTCTGTTGCAGGTGGTACCCAGGGCTGGGCTTTGGGGGGAACTGCCCTGGTAGGTGAGAGCATGGGCTCCAGAACCGACTGCGCCGCATGCTGAAGTCTGCAGGGTCTGGTGGGATTCTGGCTGCTGCTTCCACTTCTGTCGCCTCTCATACCCACCTCCCCGTGGTCCAGCGAGCTTCAGCTGTACCAGTCTCTCTCTCCCTTCTCTCTCTCTCTCTCTCTCTCCCCCCCTCTCTCTCTCTCTCTTTCTCTCTCTCTCTCTGGAGAAAAGCTGCCTCGCAGCCTTTGCAGTTGCTGTTCCCTCTGCCTGGACTACCTTGCGTGGTGCCTTCTCGTCATTCAGGTCTCATCTGCAGTGGCTTTCCCAGCAGGTCCTTCCCCCTCGGCTCTTACCTGAAGCAGAAGTGTTTCGCCTCGCCCTGGTGTTAACCTTGCAGGACTTAACAATATTTGGAGTGATCTCCATAAGGGTCGGTCTTTCTGTGCGACAATAGAAGTTTCACAAGAGCAGAAGCCTTGCCTGCCTTGATTGCAGCATCGTGCGGTGTAGTGCCGGGCCTGGCATTCGTTTCTTCACTCATCGGCTCAGTATGTGTTGGGTGCGCTAGCTCTGTGCCATGAACAATTCTCGGCTCCGAGGATGCGTAGAAAAGCCCCCAGTCCCTGCCTTGGAGGGATTTACATGTGGAGATGCAGGGAGACCAATGAGGAGGCTGTTGGGATCGTCCAGGCCAGAGGTGACCAGGACTCTGGACTCAGACTGGGACAGCGGCCCTGGAGGTGGTGAGAAGTGGTCAGGTTCTGAAGGTGGGTGAGAGGAGCAGCAGGACCAGGATCAGATAAGAGCTGGGTGTGAGAGAGAGAGGGATCCAGGATGAGTCCGAGGTTTTTGGAAAGACACGGATTTGCTGTCTGTGCGGAGATGGGGAAGACTGGGAGAGAGCAGGTTGAAGTGCTGGGAGCTCAGTTTTCAACAGGTTACTTTTAAATGTTTGTTAGCATCAGATGGAGGTGTGACCAAGACAGGTGGAGGGGCCAGTCTGTGGGTCAAAGGACACATCAAGGCCGGAGAGGCAGGTGGCATCAGTGTAGAAGAGGCATTTGAAGCCTTGAGGCTGGGTGAGGTCTTTATGGAGGTGAGTGTCGGCACAGGGAGGGGCCCAAAGATTGAGCTTGTGGGCGCCCTCATGAGAGAATTGGGGGACGAGGGAGGTCAGCAGCAGCTGAGAGTGAAAGGAACTGTCAGGGAATCAGGGGTGTAAGAATGCAGGTTCTGAGGGTCCCATGGGAAGGGCAGGAAGAGAAAACAAAACCAGTGTGTCCAGTGCCCTGAGGGGTGGGGACTGCCCCTTGGGACAGGCAGCATGAGGCAGGGGGTAGAGAATGGGAGGGAAACACAGCTCTGCTAGAAACGCCTGCAGAGAAGGAGTGGTATTTTGGGTTTTTTGTGTGTGTGTTTTGTTTTTTAATGATGGGAGTATGTTTGTTAATGATCTAGTAGAGACACAAATTGTTTTTATGGGGACCTCAGACATTGGTTCGAGGCAAGAAGGGAAGCCACATGGGTGGTCCTGGGGTGCTGCCAGCTGTTTCTGTACCCTCAGTGTCTTGGGCGCATCCTCAGTTACGATTGAGGATGTTGCCATCGCGTGGGTGGACCTAGAGGGAATTATGCCAAGTGAAATAAGTCAGAGAAAGACAAATACTATATGACTTTACTTATATGTGGAATATAAAGAACAAGATAAACAAGCAAACAGAACAGAAACAGACTCTTAAATGTGGAGGACAGACTGATGGTTGCCAGAGGGGAGGGGCCTTGGGGCTCGCTGAGAAAGGTGAAGGACTTGAGAAATCTAAATTGGTAGTTACAAAATACTCAGGGATGTAAAGTACGCCTAGGAAATACAGTCAGTAATACTGTGCGGTGCCAGGTGGGTACTGGAATACCAGGGGAATACTTTGTAGAGTATATGATTGTCCAACCTCTCTCTATGTTGTACACCTGAAACTAATACAAAATGTTGGATGTAAAGTGTAGTGAAAAGTTAAAAAAATTTTTTTAATGCATTTTTATTCAGAGAGGAAGGGAGAGGAAGAGATAGAGACATCATTGATGAGAGAGAATCATTGATTATCTGCCTCCTGCCCCTGGGCATGTGCCCTGACCAGGTATCAAACAGTGACCTCCGATGCATAGGTTGACACTCAATCACTGAGCCATGCTGGCCAGACTTTTAAAATTTTTCTTAAATGAGTGAGGATGTTACATAGAAAGTGATTGCCAGATGTGAATGAAACTCTGGTCTTTCTTCTGGCAAATTGCCGACCTCCCTTGTCATGGAGGAATGATCCTAGAACCAGCCGTGGAGAGAGAGAGAGACAGAGGGAGGGGGAGCTCCTTGAAGGCTCAGGAATGGTGAGTGCAGAGCCCTGAGCCTGGCACAGAGATTCGTCCACGACAAGTGTCCCAGTGGCACCTGACTCGTTTTTAACAAGACTCTGTTCTTTTGTGTTCAACACGGCCCTGCCCATCACGACCTTGAAGGTCATCCTGGACTCTGCCGTCTCTCGAAAACCCACTCGTTCCACTGATTTGTCTCTTCAGTCTTGCCAGCGGCTTCTCTCCTCCCCAAACAGCCCTGTCCCAGTTCTGACTTCCATCTTTGTCCAGACTTTTGACCCATTTTCCTCAGTCCCTTCAAAGTACAGGGTGAGATTGTCTCTCCCTGGCCGTCAGGATCCAGCTAAACACTTGAACCTTCTCCTCTGTTCCCTCCTCAGCCTGCCCCTCCCCCACTTGCCTGCTCCCCAACCGCTAGCCCAGCACTCGGTACCTGCCCCTCAGCCTTCTACAGGGCATGTCTCCGCTTGAAACACGTCTCTGTCCAGTAGCCCCTCGTCTGTGGGTAGGCTGCCCAGGGAGCCTGTTGGACGCTGTCGAATCTCTTGAGTGTCATTCCTCCTGGGTGGTCCTCGCATGTCTTTTGACAAGAGGAGCGGCTGCTGCTAAAATCACCGGCTCCCGAGCCCTTCGGCTCTGCCCAGCCCTGGGCAGCTGGCCTGTCAGTCACTCGTGTTATCCTCACCAGGAACAGTGGCCTCCTGCGTCAATGACGGATGGGCCATATACAATGCAAGCGCTTAGGATTTGTCTGTCAGCCCCTCTGAAGTAGCAACCTCATCTCTATCTTATAAATAAGGAAACTGAGGCACAGAGAGATTAAATAACCTACCGGAGGTCATGTAGTAAGTTGGGGGGGGGGCAGGGTTAGAATCTAGAACCTGCTCTCACCCCCTTTACCCAGAGTGCACTGGAATTGTCTGCTGTCCCCAGAGGGTGCCACTGTGCAAGTCCTCCGTTCACTGTGGGCCAGCCGCACCGTCTTCCCGGCCTGCTTCCCAGAGCATCTGGAGGGCCTCCTGGGTCCCGTGAGTCGTTGACATCTGTCCTCCTCCCCCTACAGGTTCACCCTCCTGCGGACATGGGGCGCAGAAAGTCAAAACGAAAGCCACCCCCCAAGAAGAAGATGACAGGCACCCTAGAGACCCAGTTCACCTGCCCCTTCTGCAACCACGAGAAATCTTGTGACGTGAAAATGTGAGCGGGGGAGAGGGAGGCATCAGGAATCCTGCCTCACCGGGCCTCCCCCACCCTCAGGCAGGAATTGGCTCCCCCTTAGATACAGGTCTCTTTGCTTATCAGCCCCTCCATCTCCTCCCGTTTCAGGGACCGTGCCCGTAACACCGGCGTCATCTCTTGTACCGTGTGCCTAGAGGAATTCCAGACACCCATCACGTGTATCCTTGGGAAACTGGGCTTTATCCAGGCGGTGGGGATGAGGTGGTCAGGGCAGCCCTGCCCAGGGCGGGCTGCTCAAGGGCTCCTCGCCAAGGGTGAGGGGTAGAACCAGCCCTTGCATCTCGGGCCTTACCATGCATCCTGTGCAGGGCTGTGGCCACCCGAGGAATGGGCGCTACCTGGTTGCTCACGTGGGTGAGAGTGTGCAGGGCAGGGGTCTGGCTGACATCAGCATGAGCAACAGGTGTATATGGGAGAGGGGAGGTGTCGGATGCCGGCAGTTGTCCTTGACTCCAGCGGCTCAGATCTGTCAGAACCAGTGGATGTGTATAGTGATTGGATAGATGCCTGTGAGGCCGCCAATCAGTAGCAAAACAGAGGACCCACCCCCTTTGCAGACTTGCTGCCGAGGACCAGCCCACTGGGTACCAATCCAGAGACATTCCTGAGGTCCAGGGTGTGGGTCCAGGGCCTTCGCAACCCCCTGCCTGTGTGTGGAGTGGATGTGGGTGTGAATGTGTGGCTGCAAGTGTGGCCATGGGGGTTTGCTCGTGGGCAGAGGGCTCTGGGGGTCTGAACTGCCTCCCTTGGCTCCAGAAGCCTTTGACTTGCTCCCTCTTTGGCCCCTGACCCCCTGGCTTCTCCGGGGCCAATGTCCTGACATCCTGGGTGAGGGCAAGCCCAGGAGAGACAGCCCAGGACTCTCTGCCTCCTCACCCACCTCCCCAGCACCTTGCCCGTGTGAACTGGACTGCACGCCCTTCTCTGCCTTCCAAGGACTGTGGCCTGGGATTCAGCACCACTGGCCCCTGGCAGGGTGGCCCTGGTTCATGTGTAGTGCTTTTATAGAGGAGGAAGAGGCTGGGTTGGGGACTGTTAGTCACCAGCCGTTAAATAAAGCAGCCAACACAGACTCCTGGCTTTCTGATTTCCTGGGTTCTGGTCAGCCCCCCGGGGCCAGTTCGGTGGCAGGGAGGGGGGAGGCCTGGCAGGTCATTGGAAATGGGGTGTGGTCAGTCCTTCAAACTGTCCAACGCTTGTCCACTAAACAAGCATCCAGGGTAAAACCATGGCAGTGCTGGGTGCAAGGAATTCCAATGAGCCCACAGACATGGGCAAGAATTTAGTTCCAGTGAGAAATGGGGCAGCAGAACTGGGGTGTGTGGGAGGCTTCTTGGCTGACGGAGGTAACTCTCAAGAGCCACCCTTCTGCAGTGGCTTCTCTCAGGCTTGCCTGTCTTACCCCCATGTCCCAACAGCCATCCCGTGAGGCAGGTGCCCCAGGCTTGCAGGTGAGGAAACAGGCCAGAGATGGGAGGCCACTAGCCCAAGGTCCCACAGCCAGAAAGCAGCACAGCTGGTCCTTAACCTAGGACACTGGCTTCACCTCCCAGGGTACAGGCTAAGAGGACAGCTCCTGGCTTGGGAGGGTCCCTGGGGAAGAGTGAGGGTCCTCAGAGGAGCCTTGTCCCCGGCAGGTGAGGCGTCTCAAAGGCTGGAGGTGCTGCCAGATGAAGGGCTGTGGTCCATTCTGTATTGATCTTTGTCCCTGTTCATGGCTCAGAGCTCCTAAGACTCTTGGGATTTCCAGTGCGATCACCAAGAAGGGGCTGGCCACCAGAAGGGTCCAGTGGTTACTGAGGGGAACTCCCAGCCACCTCTGGGAGGGGTCAGGAAGAGACAACAGGTTAAGCTCTCTAAACCTTCAGTAAGATTTGCTGAACAGTTGAAACCTATATAATTTTTTAAAATATATTTTTATTGATTTCAGAGAGGAAGAGAGAGAAACATAGATGATGAGAGGGAATCACTGATTGGCTGCCTCCTGCACTTTGGACTGAGCCCATAACCCAGGAATGTGCCCTTGACTGGAATTGAACCTGGGACCCTTCGGTCCACAGGCCAATGCCCTATCCACTGAGCCAAACTGGCTATGGGGAAACCTATGTAATTTTATCAACCAGTGAATTCAATTTAAAAATTTAAATTAAAAGGTTTGATGAGCCCTAAACCGGTTTGGCTCAGTGGATAGAGCGTCAGCCTGTGAACTCAAAGGTCCCAGGTTCGATTCCGGTCAAGGGCATGTACCTTGGTTGCGGGCACATCCCCAGTGGGGGGTGTGAGGAGGCAGCTGATCGATGTTTCTCTCTCATCCATGTTTCTAACTATCTCTCTCCCTTTCTCTCTGTAAAAAATCAATAAAATATATTTTTTAAAAAAAGGTTTAATGAGCCCTCAGGTTGGTGAACTGGGAAGGTGGTGGGCATGAGGCACATGGCTGCTCCGCTGTCCTTCCCCAGCCTTGCCTTGTGCAGCTTTTCACCAGGCTGTTCCTGGGTTATGCCCTTTTATAATAAACCTGTAAGTGACCTGCTTCTCTGAGGACTAAAAGATCTATAGCCAGTTGGTCACAAGCACCTGGACTTGAATTGGCAGCTGAAGTGGGGGAGGACCAGCTTGTAGGACCGAGCCCTTTGTCTATGGGATCTGACCTATCTCCAGGCAGTGTTGGAGTTGAGTTCCTTGCTTTGGTAGTGTTGGGAAGAGCACACATCTTAGCATGGCTGATGGTGAGCACCTGGGCACTGCACAGTGCCCTCGGATGGCCTGGTTATGCAGGTCCTGATTCTCAGTAGCCTCGGGCAGGTCCAGCTCCACTTCCTGAGCCTAAGCAGCAGGAGCCCCGTGCCTTGGATTTCTCATTGGTGCAATGGGAAGGATGATGGAACCTTCCTCCTGGAGCCACACTGGATGGAGGTGCCTGGTTTGGTTTGAGCGACTAGAATCCACCCTGGATGTTGAGGGGTGTGAACAGTCAAATGCTGAGCTGGCAGGAAGTCCTGACCACCAGGCCCAGCTCCTGGGACTGGCATGTGCCCCCTGAAGTCCACCCTGCCCTGAGATGCTCCTTCCTGGTACCCCCACCTCCCTGCCAAGGCCCCGGGTAAGGTTTGGTCCAGACAGGAGACAGTGGTCCTGGGCAAAGTGGTGGACAGGCCTGGGTGGGATTGCCCCTGGGGTCCAGGGAGAGGGGGCTCAGTCCTCTGGCATCCAGGGCCCGCCCACCCCAGTCTCACAGACCAAGTGCTAATATGGTGCTGTTTTCCACAAGAAGCAGGGCCCAGAGCCAGGCATGGATCCTCAGCGTAGCTTCTAGAGCTGGCCCTAGGGGAGCAGGACTCACAGTAGCCAGGCCAAGAGTGCCTGGAATCCAGTTTACAAGGCCCCAAGGGCTAAATCATCTGCTCATAGGTCTTCTGATGTCTGTCTGCAGATCCCCCACGTTCCAGCCTCATCCCCTGCCCTGGGGAGGGGAGAGAAGGCTGTGCTATGACTCCTGCATGGCTGCATCTTCTCCTTGAAACCCTGACAGTTGGTGGCTTACAAGAGGGATGACTGAGGCTGACATCACAGAACAGGGTCCCCTCTGAGACAGGGAGGTTGGGGGCCTGGCCAGACTTCTAGGGTCCTGGAATGGCAGGCGAGACTGAGACTGGGGCATCAGCCATAAGAAGAGGGCAGAGTGAGCCTGGCCCATAAGACAGCCATGCCCTGCAGTCAGCTACTCAACTGCTCTGCCATTCAGTAAAGGGCCAGTGCCCTGGGCCCCCGAAATGCCCATCCTCGCCCACTGTCCTGCCCCCTGTCACGCTCCACACATTGCAATCCAGGACTAAAGGGTTCCCCCTGCCCACAGGGACCTCCAGGACGCAGTTCATCCATTGGTCGGTGCCAAACATCCTATTTGGTGTAGTCATTTAAGCTTCCCCATGAGCCTTGCTGTCCCCATTTTCCTGGTGGAAAAACAGACCTGAAGAGAGGAAGTGACTTTCCCAAGGTCACCTGTGCCTTCTAGCCCATCCCAGCACTTGGGTTCTTTCCTCACAACTCACAGGCCCCCTAGCAAAGTACATGGGTACTGAGCATGTGTGTGTGGGTATTCGTACATATGTGAGAGGGTGTGGTGTTATGTCTTTTGTATGTGGGAGTGTGTACTGCATGTATATCTGTAGGTGCCTCTAAGGCTGCAGCAAGCGTGTGGACACCATACCCACCAAGAGGTGTGTGTGAGTGTATGTCTGTGTGTCCTGGGTCCTTCCAAGTGGCTGTGAGCCTGTGTGTATAGAGTATGTGGGAGTATGTGTGCCTGTGCAGAAGTGTGTTTGGTCAAGGCAGCGTATCTGAGCAAGGCTGTTTGTGCACGTGCAAGAGCCATACAGGCTCCAGGACAGAGCCACCCGAGGCTTCAGATGATTTTACAGCCATTTATTGTGCTCCAGTGAAATAGAAAAAGAAAGTGCTCGCATTACAAACACCGCTGTCACATCCACATATGCCAGTCGCTGCAAACCAAACCGCGCGTGTCCGTTGGGTCTCTGGGCATGCAGTTGGCTGCCATTGTGGGAATGGGGTGGAGGCAGGCTGAGCCTGGGCTCTGGGGGCTTTGCTTGGGGGGGGCTTCTTGTCCTGGGAGGAACCCACCTGTGAGGGAATGGGGGACAGCTGGGGTAGCTTTGCTCAGTGAGTCCTTCGGATGCTGTTGGGAACACCTGGCTCGATGTTGGACCCTGCAGTGCTCCAGGGAGGAGAGCCCCCTTCCCCTCCCCCCACAGACCCCCCCCCCAATCTGCTCCTCCCCCCAGTGCTAATCCTGTAGGCAGGTGCCAGGGGCTGGAGGGCGCCATGCAGGGGCAGGGGATAGCGGGGCCAGGCTAGGCCCTGCCGAGCAGCAGCCAGCCTCCCTAGGGGGCAAGGCGGGAGGCCCAGGGCCCTAGGCAGAATTGTAGTAGTTGTGTGGGTGGTGGTTGTGGGCAGGCTCGCCCAGCTCCGGGTACTCGGTCGTCAGGCAGTACTTGGGGTCATAAACCTGGCGCGGCAGCCCATACACCGTCATGCCCCGCTGTGAGGCCCCCTTATTGCTGCCCATCTGCAGGCTGATGTTGAGACTGTCGCAGTGCTCCATGCCCAGCCCCGGCTCAAAGATCTGCCGCTTGGTCCCCGGAGCCGTCATGCCGGCCTGTGGAGGCAGCGCAGTCAGGCTGTGGGCATGGCGAAGGGCAAGGGCCCCCCCCAGCCCCCCCATGGCCCCCCGCACACCTGGCTGGCTCCCTTGTTGGTGCCCATCTGCAGGCTGATGGTGGCCTGGTCCAGAGGTTGGTCCGTGCCCAGCTTGGGGTCGTAGAGGTGGCGCCGGGTACCGTAGGCCGTCATGCCCTGCTGGCTGGCAAACTTGTTGGTGCCCATCTAAGGATCCAGAAGGAGAGACCCTTCGAGGTTCCAGAGCCTCCCCACGGGGCACAGATGTGCCGATGCCCACGGGCACTCACATGGCCTCCAACAAGACACTGTTCCCGCTCTTAGGCTACGGACCGGAAGCCGAGGCCCAGAGAAGGTGTCACAGCTCAGCGAGTGGCCCAGAGCACCCAGGCCCGACTAACGGGTTCGAGTCCCAGCTTGGCCACTCGTCCCCTGGGAGAGCCTGACAGCTGAGCCAGCTTCTCCAGGCCTGTTCCAGATGAACGGCCTGACGGTAACAGCCTGCCTTCCAGAACTGCTGCGGGAGTGGGTTAGGTACAGAGTTGGAGCATCAAGGCCAAATATGCTGTCCCCAAAGCCCGCAGGGACCGGGATGCCTTCCCGCCTCAACCTGCAGAGGGCCGTGAGCCTCGGGTGGGGAAGGGGGAGGGGAAGGGCGGTACCTGCAGCCCAATGATGTTCCGCCCTTCTCGAAGCTTCTCGGGCTCAAATTTCCGCTCCTGTTTCTCCGCGTACTTCACACCCACGTTCACCTTGTTCCCTTTAGTCTTGGCCTGGGGGAGCGGAGAGGGGTGGGGACTGACGCCGGAGCCTCCTCGGCCGCACTGTCCCCTCCCACCCACACTGGGTTCAGGGACCTGAGTGGCCCCATCTGAATTCCAGCCCAGACCGCCACAGCCCCTCCGCCCCACGCCCACCTTGGAGCCACACTCACCATGCTGGCCAGGGCCAGGAGGGTGGACTGCACCTGGGTGTGGTTGGTGTTCTCGAACAGGTCATTGGCCTCAAAGATGTCGTGGGGCCTCACCCCGTACTTGGTGATGGCTTTGATGAAGTTGCCTATGTTCTCCAGCTGGAGAGGCAAGGGGCAGTCAAGCCAGGGGCGAGGCAGGGGGTGGTGCTGAGGGGCTGTGGCGAGGGGTTGAAAGGGTTAAGAGTCGGGGCTCACCTGGTGCCAATTTTGTGTGGATTCATTGACCTTCTTCACGGAGCCTGGCTGGAGCTTATTGATGAACCTGCAAGGAGGAAGGGAGAGGAGTGACAGAGGTGACCCCTGCTGCCCCACCCATGCCCAAGCCAACAGGACAAGGGGTCAGGATGACAGTCCGTAGGCGACATCCATGTTGCTGTTTCCCACTGCAGTCGCTCTCACCTGGATCCCTCACCAAAATCCACCCCCAAAACACAGGCAGGACCAAGGTGGGGAACCAGCCGGGCTGGTGTGGCTCAGTGGTTGAGCATCGACCGTGAACCAAGAGGTCATGGTTTGGTTCCTGGTCAGGGCACATGCCCGGGTTGTGGGCTCAAGCCCCAGTGTGGGGCGTGCAGGAGGCAGCCCATAATGAATCCCATCATTGATGTTTCTCTCTCCCCCTTCCTTTCTGAAATCAACAAAAATTCTGGGGAGGGGGAAAGACGGGAAACCAAGCGCAGGAGTGGACTCTGTCCGTCAGTCTCCTTGTTGAAGGTGTGTGGGGGTCCCCTGGTGCGCCCCGCTTCCTGGAGCCCGAGCGCAGTCTCCTTCACTCTACACCAAGGAGATCCTGCAGCTCAGGCCTCCACCTTCTCTGCCACACTCACCCCTTGAGCTCATCCAGTCTCTTGACTTCAAAGGCCACCGATATGCCAGCCACTCCCCAGCATCTCCCTGAGCCCTGGCCTCTCACTCTCCAACCCAGCTCCATACACGGATGTGTCAAATCAACGCACCCACCCGGACCCCTGACACCTGCCTCTCCCCACAGAACTTTCTCCTTCCTTCTCCCCAGCTAGGAAACCCTCCCTCCCAGGGCACAGGCAACGCCCTCAGACTTGGCCTTGACTCTCTCCTGTCACCCCACACCCAGCCCCTCACTCTGCAAGGCTCTGGCTCCGCCTTCGGAAGGCCACAGCTTCCCACCGCGCAGCTGGGGGCGGGGGGGGGGGGGGGGGGGGGGGGGGGGGGGGGGGGGGCGGGGCGGTCCCCAGCCTCTCCTTCCCTCCTGGGCTTTTGCACGGCTCCCTGTGGGCTCCCAGCTTCCCCCTCATCCCCTATAGGCCCTTCATCTTATAGCTAGAATGGCCTTTTAAAAAGAATTCCAGTTACTCCCCACTTCAAGATGCTCCCATGGTTTCCTAACTCCTTAGCATAACTACCAGGCCCCATGTCATCTGGCCCCCGACCAACTCCCTCCACTTCCCCAATCCTCCTGTGCCAGCCACTCTGCTCAGGGCCTTTGCACTGGCTGCCTCCTTCCCTGGCCCACTCTTCCCTCAGACACCTCCCTGGTCTTCTCCCTCACTTCACGCAGGGTTCTGCGCAATGTTACCTCTCAAAGCCCTCCAGACCATTCCGCACAAAGCAGCTGCCTTCACCAGCCCAGGCCCCATCCTCCCCCACGACTCTTCTCACGTCACTTCCCACCATAAGCAAGTATGTGATTGTCTCATCGACTGTGGGATCCATCTCCCCCGCTAGGACTAAAGCTCCCTGTGAGCCCCGAGGCTGCTTTATCCACTGTCCCCAGGGCCTAGACCCGACACACAGCGGAAGCTCCATCGATGCCGGGCGAGAGGGGACCGAGTGGGTGAGTGACTCTGCACTCCTTCTTTGTTAGTCCTCACCATTGATTTTTAGAGAGAGTGGAAGGGAGGGGAGGAGGGGCAGAGGAGAGAGAAACATCGATGTGAGACAGACACACTGATGGCTTGCCTCTCGCATGCGCCCCATCTGGGGCCGGGGAATCAAACCTGCAACCCAGTTACATGCCTTTGACCTGGAATTGAACCCACAACCCTTCGGTCCAAGGGCTGGTGCTCTAACCATGTAGCCACACCAGCCAGGGTGGCTCCGCGCTCTTTAAGGCCCAGCAGCCCTGACTGAGCTGGGACACCAGGCTGTCTCCCTACTCCTCGCCCCCAGTAGAAATTGTAGAGCAAGAGAGTCCTGTCTGCCCCCCTTGTCAGCAGGAAGGGCTGGGTAAGGAACATTCCCAAGGGCACACTCTGGTCATCGGGGTCACCTGCCCTGGGTCAGACTCAGCGATACAGACAGGACCTCTGCTGGGCTCAGGGCCCCCGCCCAGCACTGGAGTTGTTAAATCTGGCTTGGGAGCTGTGAAGCCTTTTATTTTATTTTATTTTATTTTATTTTATTTTATTTTATTTTATTTTTTTAAGGCATGCATCTTTGTCAGTGATTTGAGTTCTGAGAAGGGTAGAAAAATTAGAGCCTGCTTAAATCACTGTGGCACATCCCTTATGTCACCAAGCCAGCGGTGGACAACCATTGTTGGCTGTTGTCTTTTAGCTGTGGCCTCTCTTTCTTGGGACGCTGGAGGCCATAGATGGGCCTGTGTGCGTGGTGGTTAAGATGCTAGAACTTGGAGTCATTTCCATTGGAAATGCATGGGACTTTGGGTGAGGTTTTCCTTGACTCAGCCTCAGTTTTCTTTCCTGTTCAATGGGCACAATGATTATTTGCCACTTCAGAGGACTGTTTCAAGGTCTGAGATATAAAGTGCTCGACCCAGCTCGTGGTCGGTAAAGAGGTTGAGGCGGAGAGATGAACACCGGTTGGGGGTGAGCCCTAGGCAGAGGCTGGGCCAACAGTGCCCCACTTACTCGCAAAGAATGATGCCGTCTTTGAGGCCGTCCATGAAGTTGGCGCCTATGCGGCGTCCTGTCACCCCCTCAATCCACTCTCGAAGCTCCTGCTCCCGCTGGAGGTCATACTTCTGGGCCAGCTGGGGGTGTGGGGCACAAAGATGATGGTGAGGATTTGGGGGGCAGGCTCTGCTCCCTAAGCCTGATCTCCTTCCCCATCCCTTCCCAATTAAGGCACCTCTGCCAGTGTCCATGGGTGGGAGGGGGGGAGGGGATGCCTTAGGGGGTGGAGGGCCAGGGCTGAGGTGGCACCTGCCCAGGGGGCCATTCCGGGCATTCTGAGGTTTGGCACCAAGAATTCAAACGGGTGGGTGGAGAGAGGGATACTCGAGTTGGGGGGTGGCGCCTGGCCTCCTGGTTTCCCCTCCAGGCCAAACTTGGGGCTTTGCTTTCCCTGGCCCTGCCTCCTCTCCGTCACCCCCTCCCTGCTAATCCCGCCCCCCCTTCCTGGAAGCCTGGGAGCTTCTGGCGAAGGGGGAGGAGCCCCAGGAGGTGCCCCGAATGCTGCCTTGCAGGGGACTGCTCTGCCTGCATCTCTGTCTGTCTCCAGGTCGTCCTCTGGGGCTCCAGCTCTTGCTTCTGGCTCCGAGGGAGTGCCGTGTCTGTTTCTCTGTCTCTCTCCCACTGCCGGGCCCTCTTTCTCTCCCCCAGCTGTGTCTGTCTTTCCTTGGCCCTGTAGCCTGTCCCCATCCCTCCTTGTCTGGCTGGGGGTGGGCCCATCATCCATCTGTGGGTCACTCTCCATTTCAGACTTCAGGTTCCCTGCCTCTGGCGGGGGTGGAGCTCCTCTGTCTCCCCCTCTACGCCTCCATCCGAGTCTCAGTCTTATCTCACCCCTGGCTCGCCCTCCCCCATCTGTCTCTCTCTCTCCTGTCTCAGGCTCCCAGAATCTCCGTTTCTCTAAAACCCTCGGCCTCCAGCCCAGACAGGCTCCCAGGCCCTGGGGGACCTGACTGCCCCTTCTCCTGGGGGAGAGAGTGGGGGAAGGGAGTGGGCCCCTCACCTGGCCCAGGCCCTGCCACCCCCCTCCCCACCAGCCTGACTTTATAAAGCAAACCGGCCCTTATATAGCACGGCCCCGGGGCTGGGCTCCCCGAGGCCTCCTTATATGGCATGGCGGCTCCTCTGGGCTCCTGGGCCGGCGCTGGAAGGGGGGGCAGAGGCGGGGAGCACTGGGATGCGTCTCCTGCATGAGCACCCGCCCCCCACCTGCTCCCTGCTCCAGCCACGAGGATCCCCAGACCGAGGTTCCAATACTAGCTCCCCACTTCCTCGCTCCCTGGTAAAAGCCATCCTGTGCCTCAGTGTTCCCCTCTGTGGAATGGGGCTGGGACTCCTTCCCTGGCAGGCCTCATGGGGGCATTCCAGTGGGTTGGAGACTTCAAGTTCGCTCCTTTGGAGAAGCTGACCCCATCCTGGTGTAGAAGGGGGGCGAGGCCAAGGGCATAGCTCTGCACCTCCCTCTTGTAGGACCCTAGTTACTTGCCTCTCCACTCGGAACCTCAGTTTACCCAGCCATAGCATGGAGGTCATGTCTCAATGCCTTCCTAATTCCGAAATTAGGAGACCCCTGCCCTGTTTCTAATGCCCACTCTGCCCTCCTCAGCTGCCTCCTCTCCCTTCACTTTCTAGGTTTCACCTCCCAGGATCCCCAGCTCTCCAGTGCTCCCCAACTTCTTTGTCAGCCTGGGGGAGTGGGGAAGATGAACAAGTCTCCCCCAGCCAACCAGGAAAACAAAGGGCTCACAGGGGATTCCGGTGCAGTGGGGTCTTCACAGTGGAATGGCTGCTCTGTTTGCCTGTGGTTCCCTGCGTACCCCCCTACTCCCCCCTCCCCCCCAGCAGCAGCTGTGGGCTTTGGGATGCTCAAGAGAGGGAGGAAGGCAACCTCTATGGTACACTTGTCCCTCTTCTCTCTCAGGTTCCAAGTCACATGGGACAGGCAGGAGGGCGTCCAGGGAACCCCAAGAGCAGGGCCTCTGGCCTGGCAGAGTGTGTAGGCCAGACCAGGGGCGGCCCTTAGCCCTACCTTGTTCTTGACCTCGGCTGACAGACCGTAGGCGGGGCCCCGGTTGAAATGGGCAGAGGACATGCTGGCCGGTGGTGGCAGTGGTGACAGCGGCTCTGAGGACGCTGCAGCAGCTGAGGCTCTGTCTGCACCCTCTTCCCTCCTCACACGTTTTTGAAGCTACGGAGGCGGCCCGGGCCTCTTCCAAGGCCGTCCCATTGGCCACAGGGGCCTGCCGAGGGGCGGGGCGCCCCCCCACCTTGGCCACCCCCCTTTCGTGATGTCAGGGCCTTGGTATTGGGAGCTGATTGTGTCATTGTTTCCACCTAGGGGGGCGGCCTGGGTTCCTCTTCTGTGGGGGGCTTAGCCAGACAGAGGCCAACCTCACCCTACTCCTCCCCAACCCACACTGTACACTGGGTCTCTGGCTGGGTCTCCCGGTCCCCGTGTCTGTCTCAGAGGCTGTTGGCATCTCTGACGCCATCTCTCCATGTCTCTCTCCAGTCTTGAGGCAGAACTGCCACTCTTGGTAGTTAAACCGACCTCCGTTTAACTCCAGAAACCAACAGCCCTTAACTATAGACAACTCCCTTCTCTCTGAGCCTTTGTTATCACATCTGTAAAATGGGCTAATGATAATGCCTGCCTTGTGAGAATCAGAAAAAGCAAGGCCTCTGCCATGACCAGTGCAGTGCCCGGCATAGGGGAGAGCTCAAGGAATAGCAGTCCTTTCTGCTGAGAATCTGGCCTCCCACCTCTGTCTCCTGCAGCCTCTCATAAGACCCGGGGGAGGGGGGGGGCAAAGATCCTGGATCTCACCCTCCCCATCTACCTGAGGGTTGAATGTGTTAGCAGGTTTCAGGCCATGGACATCCCCATACATCCCTGTCCCAGCCAAGATGACCTGGAGGGAATACCTGCAAGCAGCCCCAGCTAGCTAGATCTCACCCCTGGACCACAGTATGTCACGTATGCCACGGCCCTATTAGTGACACCTGGATGACATGCCAGCCATGTGCCATCCACGAATATGTTAAGGACATCCCAATGGCTGGCCATATGCTAAAGGCACAGCTGTGATATACTAATATGACAATAGTCCTTATGTCAGGCCCTGTGGCAAGCACTGTACATGTGTCCACTCAATGCTCACAACACCCTCAGAGTGGACATTGTTATTATACACAATCTAAAGACGGGGAAACTGAGGCACGGGGTGTGGAATCACTTCCCCAGTGTCACACAGCTTGCCAATGGCAGAGCAGGATTTGAACCCAGGTCCCTGACCTTAATGCTAAGAGGCAAAGGCTGGTTTCTCAACCTCGGCAGGCACTGTTGTCATCAGGCTGGATAATTCTCCTGGTGGGGCGAGTCCTGGGCAGCGTCCCTGGTTTCTGCTGCCAGATACCAGTAACACCCCCTTAGTCTTGACAAACAGAAACGTCTCCAGACATTGACACAGGATCCTGGGGGAGGGAGGAGGACAGATTTGCCCCGTTTGAGAACGACTGGGTTAAGGCAACTAAGGACCAGTGGTGGCATGTGGGAGGTACAGTAAAATACATAAATGAACCAACAACTCCTGGTACGTGCTATGTGCATTGGATCTGTTACCTCATTCCTCACAACAGCCTTATGAGGCACAGAGAAGAGAAGCCGACTGCCCGGGGCACCCAGACACGAGGTGTCAGAGCCAGGATTCGAACACGCCACGCCGGCCACAGGTCGCTACTGCGCATGCGCGGATCCGCGCCCGCGGCGCTCGCGGCCGGCGCCCCCTGGCGGCCGGGACGGGCGGGGCGAGCCTGGCAGGGACCCGGCGGTGACGCGCTGCTGACTCACCGCCGCCGCGGACGGGCCGCCTGGCCATTTATAGCCGCGGCGCGGGCCCTGCGGTCACGGCCCAGGCACGACGGGGCGGGGCGGGAGCACTTGGCGCGCCGCCACGGGGCAGCCCGGGGGTCCCCGGGGCGGCCTTGGCGGGGCCTGGCCCGGCCCTCCGGCCTCCGCCTGGGCCTAGCGCCCTGCGTTCCGCCTCCAGGCCGCTCCCCGCCCCCCGCCGCCCGGCCTTCCCGTCGCAGCCTTAGCCTCCTGCGCCCGCCCGGGAGTTCGCCCGCCTCCCTGTCCTCGCGTCGCTCCCTCCAGGCCCCCGGTCGGGGGAGTAGAGACGGGGCGCCGGCCACCCCGAGCCCCCACCCGGGACTTGCCCACACGGGCTGCTCTCCCAGGCCCCGGGCCTCCGGGCCTCAGTTTCCCATCAAAGGAGAAGATGCGAGCTTGTAAGGTTTCCCAAAGGGTTCCTTCGGGTCAGTTACGAGAGAAAAGTCCTGGCACTTCTCAGCCCTAGGGAGCCCACAACCCTTCCCGGCTCTCAGCATGTGCGCACGCTCTCACACACACGCTTACACACGCTTACACACTCACACACATGCTTACACACGCTTACACACACACACACTCACTCACAGAGATACACACGCTTACACACACACTCATACTCACACACACTCACTCTCACACACACTGACACAGACACACACACTCACACTGACACACAGACACACACGCTTACACACACTCATACACACACTGACACACATACACGCTTACCCACACTCACACACACTCACTCACAGAGATACACACGCTTACACACACACACTCATACTCTCACACACACTCTCACATACACTCACACACACACTGACACAGACACACATGCTTACACACACTCACACACACACCGACACACACACGCTTACCCACACTCACACTCACTCACAGAGATACACACGCTTACACACACAC
>PVJC01012711.1:0-39234 GCA_004026665.1 Murina feae | reverse complement strand
TTGCTCTTTCTCTTCTTCTGGTACCCCTATAATTCTGATGTTGGTGCGCTTGAAGTTGTCCCAGAGACTCCTTACACTATCTTCATACTTCTTGATTTTTTTCTTTTCTTTTCTTTTTTGGCTTTTCCAGCTGGGTGAGTTTTGCTTCTTTATATTTCATATCTTTGACTTGATTCTTGCGATCCTCTCGTCTGCTGTTAGATCTCTGTATATTATTCTTTATTTCAGTGAGTGTATGCTTAATTTCAAGCTGGTTCTTTTTCATATGCTCGAGGGTCTCACTAAATTTATCGGCAGTCTCTAGAATATTCTTGAAAAGTCTTATAACTGTGGTTTTGAGCTCTATATCCAGTTGTTTGCGTTCCTCCATTTCTGTCTTTTGTGATTTGTTTCTTAGTCTCTGCATTTTGGCTTTCTGTGTTAGGTGTCCTATAGGGCCCAGTGATTCAACCTCCCCAATCACCTGGGGTGGACACTCTTGTTGTATGCCTTTGAAGTCTGGGTGCACAGTCTTGTAGTTATCACTGGGAGGTATCACTGGTAGGAAATGATCTGCGGGCTTTTCTCCTTATTGTTTGGGGTTTGGATCTTTTGGAGTTCTGCCCCGGCTGCAGGTTATGCTGAAGGCTGGCAGGCACACAGCTTGGGCGGGGTTGTGACTCAGAGTCACAGGGCGGAGCAACCCACAATGGCTGCTCTTCCGCTGCTGAGTCTGTGCGCGCCTCTCAGTCCCCAAATCCCCGCGCCAGTGACTCCTGCGAACAGCACTGGCAGAAAATCGCTAGTCTTCAGCCCCGCTGGCCTGCAGCCCGCGCCGCACTCTTTGCGACCCCGGGAGTCCACAATCTCCTCTCTAGCCGCGAACCCGACCGAGCGCTGCCGCTGCTCCCCTTCACCCGCGCCGCCGCGCCGCCGCCTCCATTCTGTGCATCCCTCGGCACCTTTCAGTTTTGGCGCAGGGAGCTTCCACTCAGTCTCAAAGCACTCCTTCTCTTGCCTTCTGGTTGCAAAGCCTCCCCTCCCTTGGTTCTGGAGGATGGCCGTTTATCTGTATAGTTGTATTTAAAAATATAGTTCTGGAGGCTGCGCATTTAGGTATATACCTCATGCCGCCATCTTGGTTCTCCCCCTCATTGCTTGATTCTTGTATGTGCTCTAACTGGAAATTGAACCTACAACCTTGGTGTAACAGGATGACACTGACCAACTGAGCTACCCGGACAGGGCACATAGCTTCCTTTTGCATGTAGACATAAACATGCAAAGCCATTTTGCATGCGGCTTGCTTGCTTTTCTTGGTGATTCTATTTACACGTTAGCGTCTGGCTTTCCAGTTGCCCAGTTTAAAAACACTTGATGCTTCTCATTCTCTCCCAGGCCATGTCCTATCCATCAGCAAGTCCTGTCAACGTGAACTACAGAATACATTCGAAGTCTATTTCTCACTTCTCCCACTGCTTTCGCCCTGGCCCAAGCCACTATCATCTCTCATTTGGATCATTGCAATGACTCCCTGACTGGATTCTCTGCTTTTACCTTTGCTCCTCTGTAGTCAGTTCCAGCAAAACAGTCAGAGTGATTCTAGCAGAGTGGTCTCATACAGCATATACTATTTTAAAAGGAGTTATTGGCATCTCAAAATCCTCCAACGGTTTCTCATCACTGCACAGGTAAAGGCCATAATGGATTGCAATGCCCTGTGCTATGGCTCCTCATTCCCTTTTTGAGCTTATCTCTCTGTTCCTTCCCACTGGCCTCTCCTGACCTCCATGTGGCCTTACCCTCACCTTCCTCATGTCCTTGTTCAAATGTTGACTCATCTTCCGTAAAGTCCTCCTTGACTACCTTATTTAAAACTGATCCCTGACCCTAACCGGTTTGGCTCAGTGGATAGAGCATCTGCCTGCAGACTCAAGGGTCCCAGGTTCGATTCAGGTCAAGGGCATGTATCTTGGTTGCAGGCACATCCCCAGTGGGGAGTGTGCAGGAGGCAGCTGATCGATGTTTCTCTCTCATTGACATTTCTAACTCACTATCCCTCTCCCTTCCTCTCTGTAAAAAAATCAATAAAATATATTTAGAAAAAAAACCTGACACCATCTTTCTACTTTATTTTTCTCTGTTATTCTTATAATTTTACAGACTTTATATTCTTACACATTTCTTTAAGAATATCTCTCTTCTTCGAATGGAATGTAGGCTTCATTTGTTTTATGTTTATTGTTGTAGCTACACTGCTTACAGTAATGCCGGGTATGTGGAGGTTCTCAACAGATACTTGTGAAATTGAATGCTTTCCAGAAAAAAAAAGTTACTTCTGATTGCGGTTAAGACACTTCAAGTGAATATTTATTTTGGAGTAAAGCCAGAGGTTAAAATTACCTACCTCCGCTCTCTCTTTGACTAGCCAGGAAATTTGACAGGTTGTGATATGGTGTGGTAGGGTCCAGTGTAACACGCTGTGTTTCACAGCAGAAGATCAAACACTTGGGGACACTTTTTGGAGGAACTGTATTAGTCCAACTGCACCCTTTTGCCTCATCTCTGCAATTCACTTGTGAGTTGGGTAGTTGGATTTATGGCTTTTATTAGGATCACGAAAGCCAGTAAGTTTAAAATTTTAAAGGACTGAACCATATCCCTGCTTTTGTAAATTTTGTTTTGTTTTGTTTAGTTTTTCCACAAGAAAATCAACTGGGTACTGATTGTACTGATTTCTAGATGATGTTAAACACTGGGCATTAATCCAGATCTAGAAGCAACCATCCCCGACAAGACAATGGTATGTAGTAAAGTAGAACTTCAATTTCCTTAAGTTGAGGTTTTAGGGAATGTCAGCTTCATGAGACAACAGGACTATAAATTCTCCATCTCCACACACTGAGGTCCTAAGCTACCTGTTGCAGTCAGGAAGTGCTAAATGCCCACCTTCTTGATCTTGCAAGTTGCTCAATCACTAGATAGGCTCTCTTCTAAAAGAGACGTGAGCTATTGTGCTTCATAACCCTAACAAGCATGCCAAGCAGCTTAAGAAATTATGCTGAATCAGAAGCAATACATGCTGCTAATTCACACATGTCAAAGGCTTCTTAGCACCACTCAAAGTTTGCTTTGCCTACCAAAGCCTATGATGCTAGGTCTGAGTTCCAGCACCTCAAGGGCAGAAAATTTATGTGCTATTTTTCTTGACAAATTTCCCCGTACATTTTCCTGACTCTCCTGACACCCAATATGCCATGCCGCATCGTGTTAGAACAAGCAATATCCCACAAGTTGGTGGAAAAAACAATTTTAAGAAAACTAGGAGATTAGATGTCTGTGTAGAGCTTGTCCTCAAATAAGTAGCTTCTGGGTACACAGTTTGTATCGTCACAGGTGCGAACACCTATGACTTTTGCAGTGGTCACTCTTTAGGGCTATTAGTCTAGCAGCAAAGCCAGGCACTGAATCGAATTGTGTTTTTGATGAAACACGTAAAAGCCAGGAGCTAGAACTATGGGAAAGAGAAGCAGAAGTTAGGAAGATTCATGCCTATATATCCACAAGGAAGAGTGGCAGAACCAATGAGCAGTCCTTAAAATAAAGGAGTTTTCAAACGGCCAGGTTTCCATGGATTTTTATGCTTTGTCTTCTTTAACTTCTCCTAATTTTAAATGCAATTCCGTGAAACAGAGTTCTTGAAATGCGAAAGTGATCTTCCCAGCTTTGGTGATTGACCCTTTTAAAAATATATCTTTATTGATTTCAGAGAGGAAGAGAGAGGGACAGAAAGATAGAAACATTAACGGTGAGAGAAAATCATTGACTCAGCTGCCTCCTCTGCACCCCCAACGTGGGACTGAGTTTATAACCTGGCAACCTGGGCATGTGCCCTGACTGGGAATCGAACTGTAACCTCCTGGTTCAACAACTGAGCTACACAGGCTGGGCAGGTTGACCTCTTTGAAGTGTTTTATCTCATTGTTCCTTTCTATCCTCCAACTCCCATTATCTACCTCCTCTTCCCTGCTCTGTGCCAGCTCTCCTGCTAGAAGAAGACGCTGGCTGATATAGTAGTTCATACTAGGAGTCGCCTTAGGAAACAGTCCGTCTGGAGGGAATTCTGAAACTAGGGTCGCTCCTATATTTTATGATCATATGAATGACCTCCTTGCTGGGTAGATACTGGACCCTGGTATTGAGTGGCGTGTAACGATGTCATGATTTCTCACATTCTCACTGGTGATGGTGTGAGGTGGTGAGCAGCTAAAGAGCCAGGTTCTGAGTGCTCAAGTAGATGTTACTTGCTATGCAACAAAGTGATTACAAAAAGTATAGATGTTTTAACTGCAATAAATTGTATGAGTTTATACGAGAAAAACAGCAATTTTAGGGCCTTGAATTTCCAACTCAAAGCAGAAGTGAAGAGCCAGAAAACTTTTCCATGACAAGAATATGGTTATGGATGAACAACATTAATCCATAACATGGCACTCATATCACCAAGGCTGATCTGGCTATGACCATTGTGGTAGCACAGAGCCCAGCAGTGAGCCCCTTGGGTGTCATGTTTATAGGGAAAATAGCCACTTGGAGAAGGCAGTTATGTCCTCATGGAATAGTTATGTGTTTCAGGTTATATTTTTTTTCCATGCTTGCAATGCTTTTGCCAACCACCACTCCTGGGCAACCTGTTCACTATCCTCAATAGAACCTCTGTCCAAGGAATTCATTTTACAGCTAAAGGAGTGGCAAGGTGAAACTCATAAAAGTTACTGGTATTGGTATCAACCGCATCACCCAAAAGCAAACCAAGGTGGAGTGGGGATGGAAATGGTAAGAGAAATCCATCCGAGATGCAAGGAATATGGGGAAGTATTGCCTGCTAAATTTTTTTAAAAAAGAGACATAGATCTCAGTGGGGAGTGTGGTGAAGGGGATGGGAAGAGATTAATCAAAGGACATATATGCATATATGCATAATCCATGGACACAGGCAATAGTGTGGGGAAGGCCTGGGGTTGGGTGGAGAGGGGCAAAGGGAGGGCAATAGGAGACATCTATAATACTGTCAGCAATAAATAAATGAAAAGAAAAAAGATATTCAATTCATATGGAGAAAATGATAAAACTATTTAAACAAAATCTAAATAAATAGAAATATATACCAAAAAATAATAATAAAACTGACTAAAAGTCAATCCACTCTTTAATATAATCCCTATGTGCTGGTGAATCTGAACAGTGATGATCAAATTATCCACAAGGGTGGCTGTTTCCTTTATCCTTCTTTGGTTCTTTACTGAGTACTAAAAATAGAATTTAAATTTTCAGATTATTCTTTATAGAAATTATCGGGCCACTATCTGGGGCAGGGGTTTTCAAGAAGATATTTCTGTAGAGTTGCCCTTCCTTCATGGAGTAGTCTTACATTCTTTTACATCCCGAAGTAGAAAAGTTCATGCCTGCACCTGAGCATTGCACTTTTAACAGAACCAGTTACAGTGCAAGTTTATTTTACATTATAAAAAGGATCTCAGCATCTCTTCAATTAGATTCAGATCATTAAATAAGAGAGAGCAATTCGAAGTTAAAATATTGGAAACCATTGTTGAATAAGAATCAACCAGAAAATAAGACCAGCAAATATGACATTATAACAATAGAAATAGAAGAATCAGCAGGATGCTCAGTCAGAAGCTTTATTAAATATTAATAGTGATAATATTAACCTAGTTAATGCCAGAACTGCTTCCGGCATCTCAGCTTGTGTGAGCTTTCCCTCGGGAACGCGCTCAATCTGTGGTTGTTCCAATGTGAACTTCACATTCTGCTCATTGGCCTTTGGACTGGGAAAGACTGAGACCCGGTGTGTAATATTGCTGCAAGTATTGCAAAGTACACACAAATGCTGATGGTCTCCTAGAGATTTTCTTCCCTTGCAAAGAACAGGAACACCTGGAACACATTATGCAGGGTGTCCCCCAAAATGTATGCCCACTTAACAGCTGATAGCTCAATTGATGTTTCTTTCTTTTTCAACTTAACCCATTGGAACTAACAATTGTTCGAAGTGCGCATACATGTTTTTGAGACACCCTGTGTTGATCCCCGATGTGGGTTTTTATTAAGATTGTGGAAAAAATTCTTTTCAGGTTTTCTTGAAATAGAGCCATTCTTTAACAAATCTTTTTTTACATCAGGAACTTTAGGCCAATATTTCCTTCACTACGTCTTCTCCTTCTTCTGTGAGTCCCACTGCTATAGGCTGGCTTCTCCCTCCTCCAAGCAGTGGGTTTTGATGCTTCATGGGAAAGGTGTCAGAACACAGTCCCCAGCAGAACACAGGGAGTCTGCTCAGCTCCGACTGTTGAATTAGATTTTAGATTGTGTCTACAACTTGCAAATAAGCTCAAATAATAGGCTTTGCTGAGAATAAAAGATATCATAACTTTCTTAAGCATGTTCAGGCTCCAGTCTGGTGTATTCATCTGTTTCTTCCACAGCACAGAGGAGAGGCCCCTTCCATCTATGACTCTAGGCGTGAAGCTTACTGCATAGGAGGTAGATATGATGAGGAGCACAGCTTCTCAAACTCTCTGTGAGGAGGAGCATGTTGCTAAAATTCTAATACATCGTGCACCTATGAGTTAGTAAAATGTAATAAAAATAAAGTATGAAGAAATAAAATAGGAAAACAAGGACATACTTTAAAAGCCCAGCCATTTTATTAGAGACTAGGGGCCCAGTGCACGAAATTCATGCATGGGGGGGGTGTTCCTCAGCCCAGCCTGCCCCCTCTCACATACTGGGAACCCTCAGGGGGTGTCCTACTGACAACTTAGGCCCACTCCCTGCTCCCCTTGGGGAGCGGGCCTAAGCTGCAGTCTGGCCTCCCTTTATGGGAGGCAACTAGGCTAATCAGTGGAAGCCACTTAACCCCATCACCCCACTGCTGCAGCCACTGCCAGTCACCGCAGCCACCAACGTGTTTTTATCAACACGGACTCCAGTCCCTTCACCATGAAGAAATGACAACTTTCTTTAGGCATTTTCAAGATGTATCTTTCAGAGGATATGACATTTCTTTCTTTCTTTCTTTTTTATCCTCACCTGAGGATATGTTTCCATTGATTTTTAGAGAATGCAGAAGAGAAGGAAAAAACAGAGAGAAACATCAAAGCGAGAAGAACACTTTGGTTGCCCCTGCATATGTCCTGACCTGGGCCCCGGCCAGGGAGGAGCCTGCAACCTAGGTACATGCCCTTGGTCACAATTGAATCCAGACCCTGCAGTTCGCAGGCTGAGGCATTATGCACTGAGCCAAACCGGCTTGGCAGAATATGACATTCCTTAGCCCTCCAGCAGTGGACCTTCATTTTTTTTCTCCAGGAGTGTGCTGGAAAAAACCTAGATCGCCTTTAGGGATTCTTATTACCCAAGTTACTAAGAATATTACCAGTGGCATACAGGGAGCTTAGCCAATGAGCAGTCAGGAAAGGTGTTTCCTCTGTAGTTCACTCCCATCACCAGCTCCACCCCTGCCCCTCCAATCCCAGCTCTTCCCCTGCCCAGGCCTGTAACCTCTGGCCAAGGATGCAGGCCTGGGCAGGGGACCCCTAGACCCCTGCTTTGCTGGCTCTACCCCTGCCCAGACCCCTGTGATCGCAGGCTCTTCCTCTGCCCAGGCCCTGAGATTGCCGGCTCCATCCCTGCCCCACTGCAGCCTTTGGCCAAGGCTATAAGCCTGGGCAGGGGACCCCCAGACCCCTCTGATTGCCTGTTCCACCCCTCGGACCCCTGTCTCCGCCACCACCTGCCTGGCTAACAGGCCTGACCACTTCAGTGGCGGGGCTGAGCCGGATTAGGTGCCACCATCTTGTGGCTATGGGGAAAGCCATCTTTGTGATGGAGTGATGCCTAATTTGCCTATCACTCTTTTATTAGATAGGATAATGTAAAAAAAATTGCCTAGTTGCTATGTGTATTATAAACACTCTCAATTTCTGTGTGTATCTTGTGGGCTAGTGATGGTCCATGGGTTGATGTCTCTTTTAGTAGCACTGGTGGATAGGAATTGGAAAGCCAGAAGTCAGTACTTTCCAGCCCTGAGATTTTAGAGAAGAGGGAGAATCAGATCAAGAAGACAGAATATAGGGCTCTTTTGTTCTTCCTACACCTCCATCCCCCACATTGTCTTCGTAGAATTCTGCCCCAGTGGCATCTACTTCTACCACAGCAAGAGTAATGGCATGTCTTATTGGCAGAAGTAACAAGGGAGGGAGATGGAGAACCCAGGGGGGCCTTCCTGTCCCTTTGCAGATGCTGAACAAAGCTGAACTGTGAGCAGTTGGTCTACTATAGGTCCCTTGAGGCAAGACATCCAGTACCTGCATGAGAGAGGTTGTGGGTTGGGTAGCCGAGGCCAAGGTATAAGTGGAGAACATGCCAGAGTCTCAGAGGGGTCTGCAGTAGCAGCATGACCCATGGTAAGACCAAATCACTCAGAGGTAATAGAATGTGACTGTACTTAGAGAGGAGCTACAAGCTTTACCTGTTGCAAACTTCAGCAGCAGCTGCCTACAAGGATAGGGATGGAACAAGTCACACTTGGTCTTTCCTGAAAGCCACCAGAAAGCAGCCCAGAGCAGCCACTCTTCAAGAAAGAAAGGAGAGGATGATGCAAAGTAAGAATCCACACAGCTTCTTAAAGAGGGGCTGGTGGGGGCAGAGCCTGCAGGACTGAACCTTTTACCTAAACCAGATAAAGCATTTATTCCAATGGACTATTTGTTGTATGAGACTAAATCTATGAGGCTGAACTAAAGCTTCCCCTCTTCTGGGTATTACAGAACATCCAATAGGTTACAGCGAAAATAAAAAGTTGTATTTTCTCTGCATATCTGAGCTGTAATGTTTAAAACTGCAACCATTATTCCCAAGAATGTGCATATCTGTGGACAAGAGGACTGAGTCTTTGGTAAATTAATCACCCTGTGCCTGCCCTGACATCTTTCTTGAAAGAAATGTAGAAGCAGTAATTTATTTATAGTTGTATAGTTTCTGGGGTAGGCAAGGTCAGCAGAAAGATTTCCAAGTTTCTCCTCTCACTGTTACTCATGTTCTTTAAGAATGTCTGAAAATGACAGTACTCGTTGTCTGCCTTCCAGTCAAGTCACTTGGCCTTTCCTCGGGCCATTCATTCAGAGCTTCCCTGTAGTGAAAGGATATTGGCAAAAGGGAAAAGGGGATAATTCAAATTCCCCAGGTCTTTGTTGGCTCTCAAATGACACAGTTAAAAACTCACTTTGAAACAGATAACAAAAGTACTACTAAAGGGACCGATTCCAGATTTGATAAATGCACTTCCTCAAACCTGATACATCTCTTTCAACCTCCAGGAAAAGAAGGGGGGGAGGGGGAGATTCATTTGTTTTCATTTATAAAATTATCTCAAGACTATTTTTCTAACATAATAATTTTACAAAATAGTGTGGAAAAGAAAAGCTGTATGAGAAACATTCTAAAAAATTTATAGAAGTTATAATCCCTGAGCAAATTAGTAATGAAAAGATTTACAGACCAAAGGGAAAAGGAATTTTTTATTATCTGGACAGACTTAAGTGTAGTTAAGTAACTACTCAAACATCAAGACACACAACCTGTAGTAAGACCTTCTAGCACAGTATACATCCAACTTCAATATGCAAAAGAAGCACTTGACTCAACAGTCCAAGGTGGGGCCCAAGATTCTGCTCCCACTTAATGCTAATGGCGCTGGTCCAGCAACTACACTTTAAGTAGCAGGAGGTAGAGATGCCTCTCCCAGAGCTTTCTGTGAAAACTCAGTCAATTTTGTGGCTCCAGCTCCAGTCATTGTGCTCATATCTCAAGAACTACATTTTTATGCTTCTGAAGTCAAAAATGGACCAGCGGAGTCAAAGGACCTTGACCTAAAAAGTTATTGAATAGAGTAGGAAGAAACTTCATTTCCTTATCTGTCTGTCTTGGCATATTGCTTGGAGAACTTCTGAAGGAGGAAAGGTTAAACTTTCACTCCCTCAATGTATTTCCCCTGCACCTGCATTTCCCTTTGGCCTGAAAGGATCTCTATTGATTTTCTCCAAGGCGGAGTTAACTCCCTCTTGGTTACTGATCTAGGTGGTCACAGAAAAGCAGCCAATTTTAACAGGTCTGATGCCACATTTTTAATGTCTCTTTATGCAGAAAGCTGGCTGTCATAGGGTTCTACGGCCTCAGCGACAGATCTTGGAGAAACCTGTGACCACTTTTGATTTGTTCAAATGTGTATTCTATGACTCATGATACCCAGTAGTCTGTTTTGAATTGGGGTCATATTGCCTGCCATAGTGTTTCACACTTCTTTTCTTTTCTTTTAAGCATTTTACGTACATGTTGCTATGAACAGTAAGTAGAATGATTAGTTCACTCACTCACTCACTGATTTATTCATTCATATTTTGTTGAGAAAACAGTATATGCCAGGTAATTGAAGTAGAAATTGATAAAAAATGGTTCATGCTGTTGAGAGGTGATTCATTCTGAGATTAAATTTTAGCCAAATGTAACAGAAAAACCTTAATTTTTTTGGTTTAGGAAACACCTTTATTTTTCTCATTTAAACCCGAGGTGTGCAGTTGTTAATATTGCTTCCACACCTTGAGAAATCAGAGATGACTTTGCAAGTCTCTGACTTTTTTGTAAGGTTACCTGATGGTTGTTGCAGCTCCAGCTCCAGGCATTGTGCTCATATCTCAAACAGTAGGAAAGAAGAGAGTAGTGCTCATTCCAAGAAGTAAAATTGTCAGATATCTGCACTTGACTTTCGCTTACCATTGACCAGACCAATGTCGCATAACCTATCCTTAACTTCTAGAAAGATTATGAGAAGCCTATAGTTTTTCTGTGTTTTGTTTTAAACTGAGCACATTTAGGTTTCCAACAAAATCATGAATGTTAGGAAGTGGAGAATGAATGTTAGGTAGGCATTTAGTTGCATCTACTCAAGGAACATAAAGTCATTAGGGTATGTTGTTGATTCTGCCTAATTTTGCTTCTAAGGGAAAACTCAGTCAATGCACATATGCCAAAACACAGGCTCTTTTTAACTGCCTCCAATGAGCAAATCAAGAGTTGCTGCTGGTTAATTCTGACCTTCCTAGATCATCTGCTTGGATATTTACTGGAAAAATATCAAAAACATTGCATGTGTTTAGTGGAGGAAGTTTGTTTCATTGTGTATTTGAAGGTCCAGGCAGTGTTTCTCTTCTGAATTGCTGTGTTAGTGGCGATTTTTAGCTATGCAAGATTATTTTAAACTTCCTCAATCTGAAAGCAGGCCAGTGCATTGCACAAAAGAACAATTCAGTATGTTGTTTTCATTTTACTGTGAATATTGTTTACTTTCCCTGTCCTGATCCAGACAGAAAGCAGCATGGAGAAACACTGATCTCAAGGGCATATACTTGCTGGTGTTTTACTCTTCAAATTACAAACTAGTTAGATATATTAAAAAATAGTCCATATTTTGTACTTCTTCTTCACCAAATCACAGTATCTACTTCTCACGTTGCCCTTGTATAGTGCCATCCCAACTGACTTCAAGGTAAAAAATAGTTATTGGGAGTTTTTATTAGCTTGCACATGTTCTTGCTGTAGCATTTGATGATCCAGCAAATGTCTGATTAAAAACAGAAGAAAGCAGGCAAGAAGGGAGAAAAACTGACTTGATGGGCCTTGACTAATAGTTCAACAAGTGCCAAATCACAGACATTTAATATCTAACTATAGAATGGTCATAAAGTCTTCCTTATCCATCCATTTATCCATGTATTCAACAGACATTTATTGGAGGGTAAACAATATTTATATAACATTCTTGAAAAACCTAAATCATAATAGGGAAGATGATATAAAAACACACTCTTATTATAAAAGAAAGACAGAGATTATTACAGTTTGAGTTGGGTTGAGTATCCGTGAAGTTTGGTGGAGTGTGACCAGGGAAGGCTTAAAAGTGATAGGAGCAATAAAATTCAAACCTGAAAGATCTGAACATATTGAGATTGGGAGGTGAGATGAGGAGAATGTTTGCATTTTAGTCAGACTAATGTGAGCAAACATAAGCAAAGAAACAGTGGATTAGGTATATGTAACTGTGGACTATTAATTTGTCAGAAGCAAAGAATTTAATAAGTGAAGTAATCAGAGATAATTTATATTCTACTAGAGGCCCGGTGCATGAATTTTTGCACGGATGGGGACCTGTGGGGCCGGCTGTGGGGTCTAATGCTGGGAGCTATAGCTTTCCCCCAGCTGGATCTAATTATACTTTAAGGATGGTCAACAGAAAACTCACAACAGAACTCTTTTGCATTTCATGTGCCATGAGATGAAGTTGTTTATGTGTTGTTTGCAAATGTTTATCAAAATGGATGATGGCCCTTTAATGATTGTTGTGTTCTTCCTGGGGCTCTGCCTTCAGCTTCCCAATATGATCTTCACGTCTGTTTGTTTAAAAGTTTTTCTGTTTTTGAATGTGCCTACCCTTCCCTGTTGCTCCTGGCAGCCTGCGGGTCCTCTTCGCCACCCTTTTTAAATATATATATATTATATTGACTTTTTATAGTAACAAAGGGAGAAGAATAGAGAGTTAGAAACATCAATGAGAGAAAAACATCAATCAGCTGCCTCCTACACACCTCCTACTAGGGATGTGCCCTTGACCAGAATCGAACCTGGGACCTTTCAGTCCGCAGGCCAATGCTTTATCCACTGAGCCAAACCGGTTAGGGCCACCACCCCTTTTAAAGAGAAATTGAAAGCTCATCTAATCTTCAGGGCACTGCAATTTCACAAAATACCCACCCAGCCTCTCTACATTCCTCAGCAAAGGGCCACCATCCTGTTAATGTTTAGGTCCCCGTTTTGGCTAACTTGGAAGATCTCCTGTGGCTGCAGGCCATGAAGGGAGAATTCCACACCTTGGCTGCAGTATTAGCAGAGCTCTCTGCAGACTCTGGTTGAGGACAGAAGGAACTGATAATTATTTTCTTGTGCTTTCACTAAACGTACATGCACCAGGGAGTCAGGCAGTGATTTAGGGGTGTTGGGAGCCGCTCAGGGGTGGGAAGTGGGGGGAGTGGGACAAGCCAGGTGAGGGGCTGCTGGCGGTTTGTGGGCCGGCCCCGCCCCCAATCAGGGTTGGGGGCCTCACTCACTAGCAGGGCCAGCTGGGATGAGGGCCCACTGTTATTCCAGTCATTCTGGTCGTTCTGCTGTTCGGTTGCTGGGCTTTTATTACATAGGATTACTTTCTTAGGAGAGTCTTTCCCAGGTCTCCAAGGTGTCTGGATACCCTTGGTCTGCCATCCCACAGTATTCTGTGCTTATTCTGTCATACCCAAACAACTAGAACATATGGCTCCCAAGTATGGTAGGGGCTGTGTTTTTCAAACTGCAAGTTGCAGTTTGAAAGCATTTACCTATTTTTTATAGTTACTATTTACTTGGGACTACCCACCTATTTATTCTTTCTTGTGTTCTTCCTTTCTTCTTGTATGATGAACCTTCCATCTGGAGTCTTCTTTCTGCTTGAAGAATCCCATTAAGTTTTTTTATAATGACAACAGAATTCTTTCCGTTTTTGTTTGTCTGCAGACATTTTCATTTTGCCTTCATTATAGAAGACTGTTTTCCCAAGATAAGAATTCTAAGTTGGCAGCTATTTTCTTTCATCGCTTTACAGATGCCATTTCATTTTCTTCTGGTTTCCAAAATTTCTGTTGAAAATTCTGAAGTTAGTTGGTCTTTTGTTAACCCTTTTGAAGGCAACATTGTCTTTTTCCTCTGAGTGCTTTTAAGAATTCCTCTTTGTTTCTGGCTTTCAGTAATTGTTTACAATGTGTTTTCTTTGTAGTTACTCTGCTTGGGTTACAAAGAGTTTCTTAAATTTCTGGCATCTTTCATTAATTTTGCAAATGTTTTGGCCAGTTATTTCTTCTCTTTAGGATGTTCAGTCACACATGTTAGATATTTTCTCCAAGTCCCAGGTGCTTCTTATGTTTTTTTCTATATATTTTTTTCTTTTTGTCTTGGTGAGTACCAATCTGGATATTTTCTATTGATCTCTCTAGGTCATTCGTCTTGTATTCTGCTGCCTATGGTATTAAACCCATTTATTGAATTTGAATTTTTAAATATGGTTACTGTCTTTTTAAGTTCTATGATTTTAATTAAATGCTTTTTTCAGATTATAGTTCTCTGGTAAAGTTCTCTTAAATTTAAATCTTTTTTTCCCCTGGAAAATATTAATTTTGATTGTTTTAAAGTCTTTGTTGATAACTTTAGTGCCTAGATAATTTATTGATCTATCCTCATTGTCTATTTTTGCTCGTGGTCTTCAGTCATTTAGCTCTTTGTATAGGTATGCCTGTTAAATTTGGATTCAGTGTTGGACATTGTCTATGAAAAATTGTAAGATTTTAATTTTCTCTAATGAAATTTAAATTTTCTTTTGGAAGAAAGATATAGTATACTTGTAAGTAAGTTACCTAGATTCAATGAGGGACTGAATTAATGTGAAGTTATATTTCAGGATTTGTGAGAACTGGTATATTTATAATTTGTGTTTATACTTAGGGCCTGATCTTTTAAGGATATTCAATGAAATCTTGGAATATTTGCCTTAACAGGATATGAATCCTGTCTTGGGTCTCCCTATCACCAATGTACAGTTTTAGGGGGGTCACACACATGCGTCATGTCTGACTCAGTTTTCTTTAGAATACTGAGTCTTTTAGTGATGGCTTTCTTTGCCAACCAGAACTCTTAATTGCTGATCTCTCAGCCCAGTGAGACTGCCATAGACATTAGAACACTACTTGTTTGTTTGTTTGTTTTTGACATACAACTGTTTAGTTTTTATTTCACAATCATAAACTTAACTCTGCAATCCAGCTAGACTGGGAAGGAGTAAGGAAATTATGGAACCCAATAAACTGGCAAGAGCACAAAGATTATAGAACACTAGGAGCCCAGTGCACGAAATTCATGCACAGGAGGAGCAGTCCCTCAGTCCAACCTGCACTGTCTCCAATATGGAGTTCTTGGGGACTCTCACAATCCAGGACCTCTGGTTCTTAACTGCTAAGTTGCCTGCCTGCCCTAACCACTCTGCCTGCCTGCCTGCCTGATCCCCCTAACTGCCCTCCCCTGCCGGCCTGGTCACCCCCATTAACTTTCTTTTTTAATCATATTCCCTTCATGCACAATTGTATTTGACTTCCTTATTGGCTTCTTCCTCTCATACAATTTTTCTCCTTTATGTAACACTTTTCCTACTGACTCATCAGTTACAAACTTTTCTTTCCTCCTTATTTCCTACTTCTGTTCCATCATCACTCTTCCCATTTCTCTACTACCCTCCTTCCCTTCCCACATTCTTTCTTTCCTTTATCTTTATGTCTGCCCACCGTCCCCTTTTCCTTCCTTCCCACCTTAATTTTTTTCTTCACTTCTTCCCTCTGACCTGCTTTGCTCCCTCCCCCATTCCTTCCAAGGCTGCTCCCCACCCCTTGGCTGAGGCCTTGGAATGGACCCATCGCTTAGGCCTCTGCTGCCTGGGAATCCATCGCTGAGCACATGCACACGGAGGCTTAGGGGGAATCCATCGCAGGGCAAATGCACACGGAGGCCTCAAGCCCGCAGCTGAGGTGTGAGCCGGCTGGCTGCTCTCCGCCCCTTCAGCTGCCACCTGTGCATCCATCACGGGGCACACTCACAGAAAGCACCCACGTGATTGGTCCATTCCAAGGCTGCAGCCCCCAGGCCCACGGGCTGGTCCCGCCCCTCGGCTTCCGCCTGCAAAGTGCCCAATGGCAGGGCACACACACAGAAAGCACCCACAGCCTCTGGGCGGCTGGCTGGTCCCACCCCTTCAGCGCGGGCTTGCTCTTCCCATCCCGCCCGGCAGGGTGGGGGGGCAGACGGGAAGGGCTTACCAGCTGGCTCGCTCCTCCCGCCCTGCGGCTGTGGCCTGGATCCCGAGGCAGAGGTCTTCCGTCTGCCCTGCTGGACCCTGGGGCTGCGGCCTCCGCCATCTTGCCTGGGCTAATTTGCATATAGTTGCTCTGATTGGCTGGTGGGCGTGGCTTAGGCATCCCGAAGAAATGGCCAATTTTAATATTACACTTTTATTAGATTAGATTCCAAGCAAATCGGGGTGATGGGGTGCTCTCCTGAGCTACAGAAGGAGTGATCTGGTGGTTAAAGGTAAAACACAAATCAAATTTATTAGAGTTGCCCACAGTCAGCAACGGTGACCTTCTTGCTGGTCTTGCCATTCCAGGACCAAGCGCTCCACGCTGTCATAATACCCATGCCTTCCTTCACCTGACCGAAGCCCACATGTTTGCCATCTGCCCACTCAGGCTTGGCAGCGCAGATGAGAAACTGGGAGCCGTTGGTGTTAGGTCCAGCATTTGCCATGGACAAGATGCCAGGACCTGTCGTTTCTGGACGAAGTTCTCATCCTCAAATTTCTCCCCGTAGATGGACTTGCCGCCTGTGCCATTACGGCGTGTGAAGGCACCACCCTGGCACCTAAATCCCGGAATCATTCTGTGAAAGCAGGAACCTTTCCAACCAAAGCTTTTCTCCCCGGTGCTCACAGCCCTGGAGTTTTCTGCTGCCTTTGGAACTTTGTCTGCAAACGGCTGGAAGGAGACGCGGCCCAAGGGCGATGCCGAAGAACACGGTGGCTTCCCCATGGCTGGTCATGGGCCGCGTCTGGGAAGTGGCCTGGAGCACTGCTTTCACCGCTCTCTGTCCTGAGCTGTGTGAATCAGCAAGTTCGCAAGAGGAAAATGTAGCGGCAAACATAGGGTCATGCAACGCATTTTTCTTCTCTCTGCATCTTATGCTCCTGACTGCTTTGGTTGTTCTTTAATATCTTCATACCCATAGATAAGTTTTGATTGCCTAGTTGAAAGTGGAAGAGCCATACCCACTTCATATAACACTTCGTAAGGCTGGAGAAGCAGGAAATCCGCTACGTCTGCTGATATAACACCCCGTGGTACCTGGCATCTTGTGCTTGTCATACTTCTGAGATGTAGGGAAATATTTCCCCACCATTCAACATTTCTAATGTATCTGGAGTTACCTCCTGTGCTACCAGGAAAACATGAAAAGGAACTATTTTCTTCAATTTTTTGCTACCATTTTCATTTAAAACATGTAATAAATATTGTGAGGTGCTACTTAAAACCAAAATAGGGACAAATAAGCAAAACACAATTATGATAAATAAAGAAGCACTTTTTCTATTTGGAATATGCTTTTTTTCTTTTTCTTTCAAAATGAATTACTATTGTTTTTAGTGTCCTTCCTTGAGTATAAGGGGTAAGAATTCTTATTGGTTTCAAAGCTAAGATTTACCAGAGTTCCTTTATGAAAATTTCTGGGACTTTTGCCATATTAGCTAGCACATTAGATTTGTAATTTATTTTCAGAGTATGTTTTCTTATGAGTTGTTTACACTTTTGCACAACTTTTGGGGTCATTTTCCCATGTTAATAGCATTCTATTATTTTGATCCCAAGTTTAGTGCTATAGCTCCAAAAAGGAACACAGGTTCCATTGGCCTTCATTTAAAAGTCAGTTCTCTTTAAAAGAAGGGTTTTATTGTTTTTATAAACCATCCTGAAATGAAGATAAAAATTCTTTAATTCAGCCTTGTCATTTGCTATAAACACCAGCTGCCATAATTGTAGGTATTCCCGCATGGGGGATTTTTGCCAACTGTTAGAAAAAAACATTTTAAAAGGAGCACAAACAATCTGGAAATATGAAGCAAAAGCATACAATGCTTGTGCAAATACAAAAATTTGAGTTCGTTTATAGCTCACAATTTATATTTATTTCCATCTGATACTTTGGACTTTTAGCATCTCTTTTATTATATCAAAAATATATTTACATAGAAATGTATACTTAAAACCTATATAATCTTATTATACAACTAGAGGCCCAGTGCAGAAATTCATGCACCTGTGGGGTCCCTCGGCCTGGCCTGTGGGATTGGGCTGAAACCAGCTCTCCGACATCTCCCAAGGGGTCCCAGGTTGTGAGAGGACTCAGGCCAGGCCGAGTGATCCCACCAGTGCACTTTCGGGACTGGTGAGGGATCATAGGAGGGCTCCAGAGCATGCCTGGCCCATTTCGCTCAGTCCTGATCAGCTGGACCCCAGTGACAGGCTAATCTACTGGTTGGAGCGTCTGCCCCCTGGTGATCAGTGCATGTCATAGTGAGCAATTGAGAGGCCTTAGCATTTCGTTAGTGTATTATGCTTTGATTGGTTGACTATATGATCAGATGACTGGACACTTAGCATATTAGGCTTTTAATATATAGGAAGTCACCCCAATAAATTTCATAAAAATATATTTAAAATCAGGAACACCAGGATAATACAGTAGTAGTTGATAATTAGAAAAAATTCTATAAATTTCCAGAAGAGGAGCAGAGATTATTTTCAAATTTTACTAACTCATGTGATGTTCCTTACTGATGAATAACAATAATGACAGTGTGACAATATACATTGTTAATATACATTTTGTATTAGGTTTATACAGAGTAGTAACTTAAAAAATATATCATATCTCCTCTTAACATAGCTGTTAACATACTCATTTCCCCTCCTACAATGTTCTCTTCCCACTATTCTATGAACAATCCATCATCTACCCAGTCTATCTTTGACTTGCTCTGTGTCACCTGTCCCAACATATAAAGACCACCAAATCCTGTTAGTTCACAACATCAGCTGGCTCTGCTTCTCCCTATCCACATTGCTACTCCTTATATAATCATCATCTCTTCCTGGGACATCTGTATCCGCATGGTCTTTTGCCTTCAGTCTCAACTCCCTCTTCACAGTCCTCCACTCTGCAACCCTAGCCAGCCTTTTAAATGCAAATACAAAATTCCTTTTCTTCAAACACTTCAGTGATTCCCAACTCCATCTGCAGGACACCCTGAATCCTTAATGTGGCTCACGTGTCCTGTTGTGATCTAACAGCGTTAACGCTTCAGTCTCATCTCTCACCCTTTCACCTTTAGACGATATCAGTTTTTAAATATGTCAAGTTCTTTTTAGTCTCAGAGCCTTTGAAAATATTCTTTTAGTTTAGAAACCCTTTTTTGCTGAACCCCTTTCACCTTCCCCTAAGTCCCACTCATCTTTTAGGGGTTATGTTGAACATCACCACCTCTGTGAAGTCTTTCTCGACCACCTCCCTTTTAAGTCTGGATTGGTTTTCCTCATCTGTGCTTTGGCATCGCACTATACTTACAGTTCATTGTTGTTTGTTCAGTAGTGGGTATCCCTCCCTAGACTTTAAGTTCCATAATGCCAGGGATTATATCTGATTTGTTCATGGTTTTAGCCTCAGAACTCAATACAGTGCCTAGCATATTAGAGGTACTCAGCTTTATTGAATGTCTTTTGTTAATGTTTAAATTTCTTGTAGCTATATCTATAGTGACTTAATTTTCCCAAACAAAAACTTAAAAATATGATCGTAAAGGTATGAGCATCCTTGTGGAGCAAATGGGATAAACGCTTGGAAACTAGGACTGCCTGAAGCACTCTGGGACATATTGAGACCTTACTTTTACTCTTTAAATTAACAAAATTGTGAGGCGCATGGTGTTGAGACTCTTTCAAAGTTCCATTCTCCTCTGACTGGTCACTAGCTGTTATGGGCTGCATGCTTGGGTTTTCCCAAAATTCATATGTCAACACCTTACCCACAGTAGGATGGTATTAGGAGGTGCTGCCTTCAGAAGGTAATCAGGACTCAATGAAGTCATGAAGATGATGCTTCATGAATGGGATTAGTGCTCTTATAAGAGTATTGAAAGAGTTTGTTCTCTCTCTCTCTCTCTCTCTCTCTCTCTCTCTCTCTCTCTCTCTCCTTCTCTCTCTCTCTGCCATTCACTATTTGAGAAGACAAGAAGTCAGCAGTCTGCAACATGGAAGAGGCTCTCACCAGAACCTGCTGTGCTGATACCATGATCTTACACTTCCAGCCTCCAGAACTGTTAGAAATAAATTTCTGTTGTTGATAAGCCACTAGTTTATGGTATTTTGTTATAGTAGCATAAATTAAGACAAATTGTACCATTATTAGGAATTGGCTCATGTTTATGGAGGTTGAGATGTCCCACATTCTGCAAACTGGAGACCCAGAAAAGCCATTGGTATAATTCATTCTGAGTCTGAAGACTTGAGAACAGGGGGAGCCAACAGTATAAATCTCAGTCCAAGGGGATGAAAAAGTGATGTCCCAGCTCAGCAGACAGGCTAGAAAAGGATGAATCTTTCCTTTGTCTGAGTTTTGGTCTATTTAGGCCCTAATGCATTGGAAGGTGCCCATTCATATTGGGGAGGGCAACCTACTTTACTGAGTCCATTGATTTAAATGCTAAATAATTCCAGAAACACCCTATCAGACACACCCAGGAATAATATTTAACCTGCTACCTGGGCATCCCTTGGGCCAATTAATTTGACACATTAACCCTTCTAGGGGTTATGCTAAGGGAAAAATAGCATGTCTTATGAGCCCCAAAATAATTTTTTGAAGATTAGCCCTAATCTTTTTCATGTTATTTTTGCTCTTGGTCTTTCAAAGAGTGATAAAACAAAGTCACTGAATATTTGCTAGATAAAACAACTTTTGGGGAAAACTACACTACTGTTCCATGTTACTGGTACTGAAGACATTCCTTTCTTCCTATAACAACATTTTTATCCTTCACCTAACTGGCTCGCTCTAAGCTGTCAATACTACAACTGGTTCTGACATGAATATTGGTTGATATTTTCATTTACATTAATGAGCAACATAAAACTGAAGCAATGAAGATGTATGTCAGGACCTCACTCATTCGTGAATAAATGATGTGAGTGATTGCTGAATGAAGTGTAAGTTTTTAAATACTGAGGAAATATTTCCATAATTTTTTGTGTTATTGATAATGTAACCACTACAGACCTAATATACTTCTAAGCTTAATCAATATTGTGAACATTTTCCCCAATGCATTCTTAAATCTAGACACCTATAAAGCCCTGGTTCATAGGATTCTCCCATTTCCACAGTAGAAATAGTCCCATCATGGCCAATTTCAACCTAACAACATGAGGTCACTGAACAGAGTTGGGAGAGAGATGTGCAGTATCATAGGATTGTATAGTATTTTTGCTATACAAATGCAATGAATGTAAATAGCAATGAATGTAAATAGGTAATTTTTTAAAAATATGTTTTAATTGATTTTTTAGAGAGGACAGGAGAGGAAAAGAGAGATAGAAACATCAATGAGAGAGAAACATCATCAATTGGCTGCCTCCTGCCTGCCCCCTACTGGAGATCTAGCCCAAAACTTGGGCATGTGCCCTGATCAGGAATTGAACCAGGACCTCTTGGGTCCTAAGATGACGTTCAACCACTGAGCCACACAGGCCAGGCGTAGCTAATTTTTAAAAATACAATAAAATATTTAAAAAGTGATTAACTTTGAATGTTAGTTTATATTATTTATTTATTTAAAAATTTTAAATAATGGCTCTATTTAGAGTAGAAAAGTGGTTGGGGCTGGAGGTTGAGAGAAATAGGGAGAAGCTGGTAAAAGGGTACAAACTTTCAGTTATAAGATGAATAAGGTCTAAAGATCTAATGCCTAACATGGTGACTATCGTTAGCAACACTGTATTGTATAATTGAAATTTTCTAAGAGACTAGAACTTAAATGTTCTCATAAAGAAAGTAAGAGGGAGGTGATGGACATGTCAATTAATGATAATGGGATCCTTTCACAATGCACACATGCAGCAAGTCACCACATCAGACACTTCAAATAACTTACGTTTCAGTTTGTCATTTGTGTCTCTACAAAGATGAAAAACATTGGATTTGTTTAAAAACTGGCTCAAAATCCTGAAAATTTAACCCTTGACTCTCAAAGTTGGTTATGAGTTGGCTCCAGTATACTGTTAGGCCCGTCCCCTTTACCTGTTTTTCTCTGACCAGTTTCAAATGACTTCCCCAGTTCAAGCCTTTTTTTTTTTTTAAATACTTGTGGAAATTGAGAATGATACTCTTATGTCCCTTCCAAAATAAATCTTCCACGTCCCCAATATCCTTCTTTCCTAAACTTTATTCACTTTGACACTAACTCTTCAAGATGTTCGTGAATTAATCTTTGGGAAATCTCTAGAAATAATCTTGTATATTAACTTTCTAAATGTTTGGGGAAGTCATGCAAGTAGAAAGGGGTCTAACTTTGAAATCTGTGTAACATGTCTCAAATTTATGGATTTAGGAACACTTTTTTTTCATGTAAAACATATGAGCATTCTATGGAATACAGTTTGGAAAATATAGCAGAAGATACCAAGCATAGATACCATCCTCTATTCCATCCAAGGAAGGTTCATTCTATTTATCTCATACACATTTCTCTCCATAGGCCAATGGTAAGTGCTTTGTAGCATTTTTAATAACAATAATAACAACAACAATAATGACATCGTTTAACACCTGTTTTGTATGCCAGGTGCTGTTGCAAAGTGGCTCACTGAGTTTCACACATTTTTATTAACTAATGGTATTTGCTGGGTTATTCCCATGGCAGGTGAAACTTTTGAGGCTCTACCTTACTATTTGTTCTCGTGCATTTTAGGTGAGCTTAGTGGGTAGTTAAATTAAGTGGCTACTATTAAGTTTCTCTAGTACGGCTCTCTGTCTACATCCATTCATTTCTCCTGCACCCACTTAACTAGCACGTGGTGTTTCAACGATGACAGGTTAACTATTTTAAATATAAGCATATTTTAAACTTAGGGTGAAAGTAAATATTCCTAATAATGTTCTAAATTTATTTTTACTAGAAATAGTTATAAGGGAGAGGTGTGCATGAGTGATTTTAAGGACATGACAGATTAAAGAGGAAAAGAGATGAAAGAAGACAGGAGGGTAGAATCACAAAGTGGTGATTACTATGCTCTGTTGTTGACTTGGCAGAATAATGAAATTATGGACTCAGAGTTGGAAGGTATCTCAAGGGACAGCCTGGAGGAGTGCCCAGCCCTCAGGCAGCTAACATGATCTCATTTCACAGATGAGGCAAGGAGGGGCAGGAAGGTTACACAATCTGCCCAAGGGCCATAGAAGTTGGTGTTGTAGCTTTTCTTGCCTTGCCCTTTCCCTTCAACTAGGTTGAAAGCCTTTAGTTCCACACCATACAATTAAAATATATTTTGGAAGTAAAAAAAATATCTTCCCTGGAAAAGAGCCTCAAGAGTCATGGAGAATCTTCCACGTGATTCTTTCAGGGAATAACTTTTTACCCTCAAGATGTAGGGAAGCCCTCCTCCCCAACAGTTGAACAGAAATATGGGAAAATAGGAAAAGCCAATGAGGCTAGCCCCAGAAGAGTTTTGCAAGTGTGAAGGGCGCATGCCTTGGATGGCTCAGGAAGAATGGGGTACTCATGGGCACCAAGGAAGTTCAACATATCTATGAAATACATCAGTAAAGATATCCTCAGATGAGGATTAAAAAACAAAAAATAAAAATGCAACCAACTTCTAAATATTAATTTTGTATCCTGCTACTTTACTGAATTCATGAATCAGTTCTAATAGGTTTTGGTGGAGCCTTTAGGGCTTTCTATGCATAATATCGTGTCATCCGCAAGTAATGACAGTTTTACTTTCTCTTTTCTAATTTGGATGCCTTTGATTTCTTCTTGCCTGATCGCAGTGGCTAGGACTTTCCCTACTCTCTAATCTAATAAAAGAGTAATATGCAAATTAACCATCACTCCGAGACCCCTAAGCCACACCCATAAGCCAAGCCACACCCCAAGCCAATCAGAGTGGCTGTATCTAAATTAACCCAGCCAAAATGGAGGTCAGCAGCCATAGGGCTAGAGCAAACAGGAGGCTTCCATTGCCTGCCTAGGCCTCCGCTCAAGGTAACAAAGTTTCAATTATAGAAGATAAATAAACCCCAGACACCTGATTTCAGCCAGCCTTGCTGGGACCTTGGGTCAATGGGAGCTGTGGGCAGCCTGGAAATGGCCCTCAGCCCTTCACCCAGGCTGGCCACACCCCCATGGGGTGAGGGTCCCTACTTGGGGGGCTTGGCCAGTCTGCAAACAGCCATCAGCCCCTCACCCAGGATGGCCAGGCATGCCAGCAGGTGGATATCCCCCGAGGGGTCCCAGACTGCAAGAGGGCACAGGCTGGGCTGAGGCCCCCCTGTCACTCCCGCTGGAGTGCACAAATTTTTGTGCACTGGGCCCCTAGTGTTGAATAAGAGTGGTGAAAGTGGTTGTCTCTGTCTTGTTCCTGATCTTTTGGGAAATGTTTTTTTCTCCCCACGGAGTATAATGTTAGCTGTGGATTTGTCGTATATGGTCTTTATTATGTTGAGATATGTTCTCTCTATTCTCACTTTGCTGAGAGTTTTTGTCATAAGTTGATGGTGGATTTTGTCAAATGCTTTTTCTGCATCAATTGATATAATCATGTGATTTTTATTCTTCATTGTGTTTACGTGGAGTATCAATTACGTGGAGTTAATTGATTTGTGGAAATTGAACCAACCTTGCATCCTCAGAATAAATCCCACTTGATCACTTGCTAGATTTGGTTTGTTAATGTTTTTTTGTTGTTGATTTTGGTGTTTGTTTGTTTATTTTTGCTGCAAAAAACTTTATTGTTTCATTTGGTCTAATGCACAGGAGAGGGTTCAGGGTGGTTAAGAGAATGGCTAGTAGTTTTGGGGAGAGGCTCAGGTAAAAGCCTGAGACCAGGGGATCCAGAGGGGCCCCACAAAGGCCTCCGAGCTCCTCAGGCTCCTAGTTGTGCTTGAGGGTGAGCCTTTGGAAGAGATACTCGCCCAGCCCAGGGGGCCGGGAGCCTGCAGAGGTGAGTCAGGTGTGGCCCATCTTCTTGATGAGTTTCACCTCCTCACCCGGAAGTGGTTCTGCAGGAAGTCCCAGAGACGAGGTCTGTGCGGGGAGAACCAGGCCTGCAGCTCCCAAAGGGCCTGGGCCGGGCTCCTCTCTGAGGCCAGGGTGGCCTCCATGGCCCTGCTTTTGCCCACTCATCTGGGGAGGCATCAGCACGTCCTGGAGAGAATGCGGCCACCGCGCTGGTTGCTGGTTCTGCAACTTTGAGAGCCGCTCAGCGCCCTGGGCTTCTTCTCCGCCAACTCGAGAGCCAGGTCGTCCAGGTGGAAACAGAAGCCCAGAGAGAGGTAGGTGCAGGGCCCGCAGATGTGGTTGGCCGGGTGGTTGGCCACAGCCTCTGCGTTGGTGGAATAATTCTGAGGAATTTGGGAGCTCAGGCTGTTGGGCAATAAGGAGTGAAGGTAGGAAAAAACCCGGTGTGTCGGCTGGTCTGGAAGGTGGTTCTGAAGGTGGGGACTGGGTAGGACGCAGCAGCGTGGCCTGAGGCTGGAAGAAGGGGTGTCCCTGGGACTGTTCCTTCCAAACACTGTTGAAGCAAGAGACAGATCTGAGGCCCACCCAGGGCACTGCCTGGTTTGCTAATTTTTTTGTTGAGGATTTTTGCATCCATGTTAATCACTAATATTGGCTTACAATTTTCTTTCTTTGCAGTGTCTTTATCTGATTTTGTAATTAGGATGATGCTGGCCTAGTAAAATGAGCTTGAGAGTTTTCCTTCCTCTTAAATTTTCTGGAATAGTTTGAGACGGTCAGGTGTTTTCCTTTGAATATTTGGTAAAATTCACCTGTGAAGCCAAGACTTTTGGAGTTTATAAAAAAATTATTATTACTGCTTTGATTTCATTGGTTGCAATCAGACTGTTCAGATTTTCTGATTCAATTTGATTCAGTTTTGGAAGGTTGTATGTTTATAGGAATTTATCCATTTCTTGCAGATTGTCCAATTTGTTCATAATATTTTCTTACAATCTTTTGTGTTTCTGTGGTGTCTGTTGTGATTTCTCTCCATTCGTTTCTGATTTTGTTTATTTGGGTCTTCTTTCTTATTTTCTTAACGAGTCCGGTTAAGGGTCTATCACTCTTTTTTTACCCTTTCAAAGAACCCATTCTTGGTTTCATTTGTCTTTTGTATTTTTAGTCTCTATGTCATTTCCACTCTAATCTTTATTTTCTTCCTTCTACTCACTTTGTTTTTTGTTTCCTGTTGTTCTTCTAGTCCCTTTAAGTATAAAATTTGATTGTTTACTTGAGATTTTTCTTGCTTCGTATGGTTGGCCAGTATTGCTCTGAATAGCCCTCTTTGGACTGTTTTCCTGGGTTCCATACATTTGGGGTTGTTGCATGTACATTTTCATTTGTCTCAAGGTGAGTTTTGAGTTCTTCCTTGATCTTATTTGTAACCCATTCATTGTTTAGTAACATGGTATCTAGATTCCATGTGTTTTTCCGTTTATGTTCTTGTCACTGACTTCTAGCTTTATACCATTGTGGTCAGAGAAGAGAGAAGATGCTTGATAGGATTTCAATCTTTTAAATTTAATATGAATTTTAATGTGATTGTGACAGCAGCTGTGTAAAACTTCTGTCAGTAAGATAAATGAACAATATGAAGGGAATGTTTTTTTAAGTAAAATTATAATTTATAAGCTCTCCAGTATACCAAAACTGCCACATCCAATAGCAGTACATCAATACCAAGGTCATCCTGGGCTGTGTAGCTCCTGGCAAGAGCTTTAACTTGATCTCTTTCTCCCCACTTATGGCCCCGTATCAGCGTGTAGCTGAATAAAAGTACTGGTAATGTCACTCCAGTTTATTAAACGTATGTAAATTATTGTTAGTAATATAATTTACATAAAGCTGAGCCTCCCTGTGGCTCTTTCTCTTCATGGAATCACATTCAGAGAAACATTAGTCTGACATTCAAAATAATTGAGAAGCAATTTAATTCTTCACTTCATTTCCTTTGAAAATGCCGAAAGAACCTACATCCATATTTTATCCTTAAAATAAATCCTTTTCCTCATCTCTGTTACTTTCAATTTTTCTAAAACATTCTCAGATGCCCCTATTTTTCTTCTACTTCTACCATTACTCCAAAAATTCACAAACTCAGTCTGATTAATTTTTTATTTCTCTTTCCTCTGCTTCCTAGCTTAGCTCTTTATTTTGTAGATTAATTTTGCGTCTCTTGCGTCTACTAAATTTTAAGTTTCTCTTTTATCTGCAGTTTGTGCAGCAAAGGAATAGTGGTTCCAAAAGCTGATTCTGGGAACAAGAATTTTTTTTTTTTTATAATTGGGGGCAGAGAGGAAGACAGTGAACAATTTTACAAATCTTATAGCTTAATATTTTTGTTACATAACAAATTATTTGCTATGTACCTCATAAATGATCTTAACTCATTGTTTGAGATCTTTTGATATATTCTTCTGCCATGTATATTTTTTACTACAGTAAAACTTTGATATAGTGGACTAATTCAGGTGAGGTGGTGTCTATTAAAGCTGAAATTCTGTTATATAATAAAGTAGGTTTTCTGAATGCGAATGTTAATTTACAAGTTAGTTTACTTGTTTTTATTTATGTAGATATGTTTGTGTAATTAAAATTAAGTATGTATGAAAGTTTAATTTGACAGAAAAGTATTCTATGTGTATTGCTGTAATTTTAGATCTACACTCAATAGGTCTAGTCAATGCCTGCATTCACCAGTCACTATGAGTTAACAAATGCACACACTGGGGCATGGCTTAAGCAGTGGTTCTCAACTTTCTGGCCCTTTAAATACAGTTCCTCATGTTGTGACCCAGCCATAAAATTATTTTCGTTGCTACTTCATCACTGTAATGCTGCTACTGTTATGAATCATAATGTAAATATCTGAAGAGCAGGATGGTCTTAGGCGACCCCTGTGAAAGGGTCATTCGACCGCCAAAGGGGTCGAGACCCACAGGCTGAGAACCGCTGGTTGACGCAGATGGAAACAGCAGCCAGCACACATGAAAACAACGCAGTAAGAAAGGCCGTGCAACAGCAGAACCAATGACTGTGCACAGGGCGGTGTGATCACATGCTGAGCATTCTCGGAACATTCTTTATGAGTGGTGACTCTTGGATTTAAATATGTAGACTATAGTTGTAGATATGTAATATTTATTTATGTTGGCAAAATTACCACAGTGTTTTCTCCAACACATGGCCTGTTTGCTAAAATTTGTTTGAAAATAACAGTGAATTTAATAAAAAAATAAAAATAAAACCCTAACCTGTTAATTATAAGAATATCTTGGTTAAAAACATTTTATGACACATGACATATGGCCCGGAAATTTTGTCCGTTAAATCCGAAGCCTGTTAAATCGAGGTCTGCAAAATTGAGGGTTTACTGTGTTCTAAGGTAGTGTGAAAAAACCTGATGCAGTAGTTTTATACTTCTAACCAGGTAATTTCCAATACTCTTAAGGTAAGTGACTAGTTTCCTAATCTATTAAAAAAATCTAGTGACAACTTTCAAAACATGCCTAATTTAATTTACTTTTAACTAAGACATACCATATATAAAAGTTCATTTTTGTGAAAAAGAGCTATGACTCAATATTTTAAGTATATCTTTAGTCAATCCAAAGGAAGAGCAATCCGTTTAGTTTGGAGCAGACACCACATGCCTATAGCAATAGCAGCTGTTGGAACTAGATGGGGGTAGTACTATTAATTTAGAAGTCAGTAATTATCCTTTTAGTAAGTGGATTACTAATAACTTGTTATTGGTAATTTAGTGTAATTATACAAATGCTGCATGATTTAACTTATGAATACATAAGCCATATTATTCAATGATCCACTTAATATTTCACAGGACTAACCAGTCAGCTGATTTAATCAGTGATACACACTGTGTATAAGAAAGAAGTAAAAACTATCAGGCATAAAGGATTAACCTGAAATTATTGACTACTTAAAAACTCCAGTTCATTCTACTACATTCCAGTTTTGAGGTTTCGGTATGAAAGTAATGTTGACTACAAAACTTATTTTATGGACTTTGATACGAAGTCTATTTCAAAACGTTTGGGGTCAAGTGAATTGAGCACTTTTCTAATATCTGGAGATTAGGGTCCCGTGCCATTCTGCCAGTCAATCTAGATCAGCTAAAAGCCAACGCTGAACAATTGTACTCTTCAAAAATAACTTCACGTTTGGAATCACAGGTATGAGTGTAAAGGTATTTTTATTCTAAAGTAGATTTTCATTTATCCAGGCAAGGAAAATACCCTATAAACCTTAGGTAAGAACTCTGACTAGGTTCAAATTTCAGAATCATGATTTTTGAAAAGTGCCACTGCATGCTGACACAGCTGTCGTGTACACATTCAGAAGAGAATCTGTTGGTTACACTGGCAGTTTTGATCTGGGATTAATCTAGATTTCCTGAATGTAATTCCCATAAGAGCAGATGAATGTGTACATTGACAGACATAGAAGCTCCTCTTTTTAAGAGGCATTCCGGGGGAGACAAACGTGAAACCGGAGAGCTCCGGCAGACAAAAGCAGCTCACGCAGGATCCTCCCAGGCCATTGTAGGGGCTGTGCTTTTTACCAGTAGTCAGACTTTTAACCCTCCCACTTCAGGTTTGCTTTTCCAGAAGAGGAGCCTTAATCCCCACCATGAGGAAAGAGATTGTTGTAAAGCAAGCCCTGTGGAGTGTCTTCAGAGCCACAGAAAACACAAATAAGCAAAGGAAATGGCAAAGAATAAGGTACTGAGTGCCCATCATGGTTTATTTCATTACTTTTTATCGTTGTCAGAGGAAGGAAGAGGGAGAGAAAGAGAAACAACCAGGAAGAGAGAGAATCATTGATCCACTGCCTCCTGCACGCCCCCTACTGGGAATGGAGCTTGACACCCAGGCATGTGCCCTGACGGGGAATCAAACTGGACCCTCCTGGTTCTTGGGTTTATGCTCAACCACTGAACCACACCGGCTGTGCCATAACGGTTAATTTTGTATGTCAACCTGGCTAGACTATCATGGTACTCAGATATTTATTCAACAATTATTTTAGACTAGAGGCCTGGTGCACAAAAATTTGTGCACTGGGAGGGGCAGGGGGTCCCTCAGCCTGGCCTGTGCCCTCTCACAGTCTGGGACCCCTCAGGGGATGTCCACCTGATGGCTTAGACCTGCTCCCTCGGTGATTGGGCCTAAGCTGGTAATCAGACATCCCTCTGGCAACCCAGGAGCCCTCGGGCAATGTCCACTTGCCAATGGGGAGCAGGCCTAAGCTACAGTCAGATATCCTTAGTGCTGCTGAGGAGGCAGGAGAGGCTCCCGCTACCACCGCTGTATTGGCAGCCAGCAGCCTGGCTTGTGGCTCAGCAGAGCTCCCCCTGTGAGAGTGCACTGACCACCAGGGGCAGCTCCTGCATTGAACGTCTGCCCCCTGGTGGTCAGTGTGTGTCATAGTAACCAGTCATTCCCAGTTGTTCTGCTGTTAAGAGTCAATTTGCATATTACCCTTTTATTATATAGGATGTTTCTGAGAAGGTATTTTTCAGATGAGCTTAAGTAAGTCAGTTGACTTTAAGTAAGCAGGTTACTCTTGATAATGTGGGTGGACCTAACATAACAGGTGAAGACTTTAATACAAATAGAGAAATCTCCTGAGAAGAAGAGGAAATTCTGCCAGCAGACTACCTTTGGACTCAAACTCCAATTCTTCCCTGGGTCTCCAGCCTGCAGACTACCTTACAGAGTTTGAACTTTTCAAACAATCACAAGCAAATTCCTTAAAATCAGCCTCTCTCCTCCAACCCCTCATCCCCCACAGTTAGTAAATGGCAAAATTGGGTTTTGAACCCAGGCTATCTGACTTTGGCATCTATGCTCCTAATCAATTCACTAGAGTCCCAGAAATGATAAAATCCTTCAGGAAGTTCTGCAGAGGAAGCCATTGATGTTCCCCAAAGAACACAGAAGTAGCTTTTAGAATAGTATCTTTCTGCATGCCCATAATGTTAGGAACCCGGAGCAGGGTGTTTGGGAATGGCAAACACATCCTGTGATATTTAGGGCATTTCTATGCTAAGTCACAAGAACATTAAAGGAAACTGTCATTTCACCTTGCGCGAGTGAAGTTGTTTTTCCCCTAGCCATAGCGTGCAGCTTTATGGGTCACTCAATATTCAAGTTGCAAGACTTTGGAGAAGTCTTTATCCAAATCTCTTATTTTGATAGGGGGGGGAACTGATGCCCAAAGGGTTGAATTGCTTAAAACTATCCCATTAATGAAAACCTATTTATTAAAGAAAAATGTAATACACATAACCAACAAATTAGCAGCAGAGCTGGAAGAACTGGGATCTCCGTCTTGGTTTCATTTCTCTTAAAAAGCCCCGTTCCCATGATAAGCCCTCTAGCGGCCATTTTGTGCATGACAACCCCACCTCCCTCATTGAAATGGATTGTATCAAGGGTAGGAATCGATCCATTGGTTCAGTCTGATTCCTGAAAATTTAAAGTTAAACCCAATGGAAAGATGATTTTTTATTTTATTTGGGGGGCTGTATTTATAGAACATAAGCTCTGAAGTTGCAGGCTGGGAATTTTCCATAATGGAAAAGGAGATTTATAGCGAGGCTAACTGCTGTAAAAGGTAAATTTCCAAATCCCAATGGCTTAACAGAATGGACTAGAATTTAAGAGGATGCAACTCTGTTTCTCAGTCAGATCAAGTCCACAGCGGTTGAGAGTAGGTGACAGCAGGAGGGAGGGGCATGCAGTTACTCAGGGCCCAGGCTCCTCTTGTCCTGTGGCTTCCACCTTCCTCTGAGGGCTCAGTTCTCATTCTGCCATCAGGTGGGGGAAGAGAGAGAATAGAGAGTTGCATAAGAGGGTCTTGTGGACCAGGCATTGAAGTGGAGGCCAGAACTGAGCTACACGGCTACACCTACTGGGAAATGTAGTCTAGATTGTCCCCAGAAGAAAATCACAATGGATTTCCTGAACAAGCAGCTGGTAGCTGCCCACAGAGAAAGCTGGTCATAGAAAGCAAGAAGAACGAACAGATGGGTTGAGGAGAAGAGATGAAATGAAGGGAAAATCTTTGTGGCTTTTCAGATTCTGGTGTCCCCACTACATTCCCTCTGCTGAAACGAGCTGATGTTGGCTTCTGTAGTTTACAAACAAGGCAATCCTGCCACTCACACTCAGGAGGCTGTAACCGTGTGGAGGAAACATACGTCCTCAAACTCTCCACCTCCAGGAATGTACTGCGCGTTTCATTTACTTATACCATTTCCGTAATGACATTAGCCGCCCGGAAATTAGTGTTTACAATTCTGCTACAGCCCTTCATAAAGATGCTGCCGCTGAAGTCAGCATCTAAAAGAGCAAACCAAGAGCAGTGCGAGCAGGCTGTGCCGCAAAGAGTTGGTTATTATATCACACACATTGATTTATAGGTTCAGTTTGCCTTTACCTAAATGTCTAGTTATTTAACAGCTGTTATGAATCAGCCAGATAGAGGATTAAGCAGGGGCAGGGGTGGGGGCAAGTAGGTGAAAAAATGCTTTAATCTTAGGCTACAATAGAGACAAGTTGAGTCAGGTCTCATCTAGTAATGTTGGCTCCCTGATGCTTCTTAAAGGAGAGCATTGTTCAGCTGGAAGATGAGACAGCTCAGCATAGACCACTGGCCTGAGTTCACCGTAACCCCGTCAATGGCTGAGATAGGCAATGCTGATTACGGGTTAGAAAGCAACGTATCAATAAACATTGGGAGTAGCTGGCTCAGTTGAAATCGTTCTGACTCGCTTTGGCTTTAAATAGACAACTTACTCCAAAAGTTCGGATAAGGTCGTGAATAGTTAACAAGATGCAGTATAAAACATCACACACGTTACCAAACAAAGATCAAGACAGAATTCAGTCGGGGCCGTTTCTCTGCTGCTTGTGTCCAAAGTTCATCAAAGTCTTGGATCATAGTCAGGGTGGATTTACCAAGTCGGGGCACCTCTTTGTAAAAATGTGTTTTGCTGAAGGTCATAAAGGACTCGCTGAAAAGTCTGAAACCATCTTCTGAGATGAGACGGAGAAGTTCCTCTTTATGTATGAACTGAGTGTTGAGGCGGCGGCTCTCCACTCCCTTGTCTCGCGGCAGGAAGGACGGCCCTGGTGGGTCTCCTAGGGGAAGAGATGCTGGTCCAGCGAGGCTCTGCCTCTGTGTCTGGGCTTGCCCTTGCCTTGCTCACTTTGGTCTGTGCTCAGGTGTCCGTCTTGCTCCAACCTTGGCCTAAGCATTCAACTGTTCAAAGGATGTCTGAGTGTTTCTTACTTGATTTTCCCACTAGGTTTTGCTTCTCTTTAAAATGCTCTGCGAATTTCTAGCTCTAGCTCTTTTATCTGAACTTAAAGACCACCCTCCCTCCCCCAACGCACACGCAGGCAATGATTTTGTTCTATTTGGAAGAAAAAAAAAAGGATGCTTTCTGTACAGACTCTTACTTGCCTTAAGGTTAAAAACCTCCCCCCATTCCCAGCTCCTGCCACGAAACTCCGTGGCTGCGATGCAATCAGTTCATGGCAAACATGGAGCAGGAGAGGGTTTTAGAAAAGAATACCACCACCACCACCACTGAATGTATCACTCCACTTACATCCCTACACTTTATAAGTCTCTTTACAGCTACTTGGTAAAGGTATTTGCTAAAAGGTACCTGTGTGCATTATCCCAAGGAAAACACCAGCACCTGAGAAGGGAGAAAATCATGTGATTTGCGCAGAAGTAAACAGCTGACAGTAGCCATCTCTTCTCACGCTGAGACCCACAGCTCCTCCTTCCAGCCAAACTTGGTCTTCACATCCAGCTACAGAAGAAGAGGAAATCTTAGCCTTCGGGGTACCTTGAGGCGCTGAGTCTGTGAGTAAAAAAAGTATGTAGGTTAAGGTGACCAGACGTCCCACTTTTGGCGATTTTTAACAGTTTGTCCCGCATCCCGCAGAGCTTTTAAAAAGTCCCGATTACTCTTTGTAATATTTTAAGTAATAATAATAAAAAAAAGAAAAGAAAAAAGAAAAAAAAAGACACCCCCCCCCCAATGGTGTACCACTTTATATCTGGTCACCTTAATGTAGGTGTAAGAGCAATATGAACTGTATCTGTACCTTTAATTAGTTTGCTCCCCAGCCACAGGGCCTTTGCACAGGCTACCAGAGAGAAACACAAACAGCTCAAAGGACAGATTGAATTGAGTAAGGCAAGAGCAAGTCAGGACACAGGCCTTTACACAGAAGTGCTTTTCTACTGCTACTCATTTCACCTGGTAAGCTCTCATCTTTTTTTAGATCTCAGCAGTTGATTTCTCTTCTGACCTCCTGACTGGTGTGGTACTGCAGTTACATCCTTTTGGAGCTCCATGTACTTCTCCTGCACAGCACTATGACCCTTGTACCTATTTGTGCTGCTCTCTTTGGTTATAGTTTATCTGTCTCACTAGAGTCATCCTATGAGGGCAGGTCTGTGATTTGACGCACTGGAGTCCCCATCATAGCAACATGCTAACCAAATTAGCATTTGTTAATAAAGGCACAAATAATTGCTTCTTGATCTAAGATCCAAGATTATTACTAGGTCATAGAGTCCAGAAAGCCAGTATATCATAGCGAGCAGCACCCAAGCGAATCACGTCGGCTAAAGATTTTCACATGTGGGAGAAGGATGCGACCAAAAGACGTTTCTCACTTGGTTGTTGTTAGTCAAAGTGTTATCCCAGGTAAAGGAAGGGTGGAGGCTGCAGTGAGTTCAGGGTGATTTTCCAAGACAAGCCCCAGCGGCAGGCAGTCCTGCTGAAACCAGAGATGCACAGGCTTTCCTCCAGCCTCCGGCGTCTTCAAAACCCATTAAAAGGCCTTTACTAGGCACCCAGATGTCTCTCCCCTTCCAAAAGAATCTTTTATTATTGTTCTTAGAGCTAGCTGGCCAGGTTGTTGTATATGTCCCTAAAAAGCGATCTGGGAATTGAATTTCTGATAAACTACATTCTAAATACACGAGGGGACTGTGTCTTAACTTGGGATTCATGAAAACAAACAAACAGACTTCATAATCTATGAGTTCATAAGATTATATCCAAAAATGTGGTTAATGTGCAAATATGTGCATATTTTTTCCACAAAAAAATAATTCTCAAGTTTTTAATTAGATTGCAAAGGACTTTATAAGTTCAGAGTTTAAGTCATTGCTAGGGGAACATATGGAATCCTATAGCAAGTTTCTTTGCAAAGCAAAGACTAATTTACATATTATATTGACTTATAATAATTATTGTTTGTGTATTATTTATATAATATATTAGTATATTGTTTTGTACATAGTCATTAGAATAATTTCTACCTAGTGTAATATGTCAGCATATTCATGGAACTTGTACGTGCAGGAAAATAAAATAAATCTGAGTGTTTTTCACAGAAAATTTTATGTTTATTAGAAGTAGATTATTATTATTATTATTACTAGAGGCCTGTGCCGTCTTGCAGTCTGGGACCCCTCGCTCCTTGCTGCACGCCTGCTCGCTGCTCCTTAGCGCTGCTGCAGAGGTGAGAGAGGCTTTTGCCACCTCTGCTGAGCTCACCAGCCATGAGCCCAGCTTCTGGCTGAGCAGTACTCTGCCTGTGGGAGTGCACTGACCACCAGGGGGCAGACGCTCAATGCAGGAGCTGCCCTGGGGGTCAGTGCACATCATAGCAGCCAGCTGTTCTGGTCATTTGCTGTAATGGTCACTTAGGCTTTTATTATATAGACTAGAGGCCTGATACACGAAATTTGTGTAAGGGGTTCAGCCCTTGCAGCTGTGGCAGCTTGCCTAGGCCCTTGCAGCTGCAGCTTCATCCGGAAGGGCATCCAGAAGGTCATTCAGCTGTCTGTTCTAATTAGTATATTACACTTTTATTATTATACATTATTATTATAGACTAGAGGCCCGGTGCACAAATTTGTGCACAGGTGGGGTCTGGCCTGCCTCTGTGGGAGGCAGGACTGGCTGGGGGGAGGGGCTTCAGGCCAGTAGGCCAGCTGGCCCCACCCCCTGGTCAAATTCCCTGTCAAGGGGACAATTTGCATATTGGCCTTTTATTATATAGGATATGCCTGCACGATCAGGCTGAAACCAGCTCTCTGACATCCCCTGAGGGGTCCTGAAATGCGAGAGGGTGCAGGCCAGGCTGAGGGACCCCACTGGTGCATGATTGGAACTGGGGAGAGATGTGGGAGCTTGGTCAGCTGGGGAGGGACCATAGGAGGGCTCCAGGATGAGTCTGACCTGTTTCGCTTAGTCCTGATCAGCTGGACCCCAGCAGCAAGCTAACCTACTGGATGTAGCATCTGCCCCCTTATGGTCAGTGCACATCATAGCGACTGATCAACTGGTCAACTGTCCCCTGATGGTCAGTGCACATCAGTGAATGGTTAGCTGGTTGACTGTTTACCCCCTGGTGGTCAGTGCACATCATACCAAGCGGTTGAGCAGCCTTAGCATATCATTAGCATATTATTTGATTGGTTGAACAGCTGACAGGTCGACTGGACACTTAGCATCTTAGACTTTTATTATATAGGATTATGTAGACCAAATTAAAATTGAAAACTGTAAGCTAATCAAGTTATATTTTATATTTAATACATAACAGCTATTTTTATTGATTAAAACTATCAAATTGAACAGTCGTAGTATTGTGTGATCACAATATTTTATAAGTATGAACTTAAGATCATTAGAAGTGACAATTTTAGTAAGCTTTTCTTGTTTTTTGGTCTGTGCCTAAAAAAGTCAATTTAGCCCAAATTAAAGAGTTTTAGCCGTGTGTTGGGAGTCAGCGTGGAACATGGCTTATCTTCCTAGACCTACAGTATTTACTCCATGTTAAGTAAAAATATCCTAATGTTGAAACACATACCAGTGTATCAATGACAAAATTTGCATTAATTTTTAATATAAATCAGAAGACTTTAAAGCAATTTTAATCTTTCAGTGAGTCATCTCTGTTTTATCCTCTTTACTCTAGATCACTGAGGATTTTTTGGGGCACAATAGTGAATGTTAATGAAACTCTATATAAAAGAAACAATCTTTGTCTTGAGGCTTCGAATGCAAATAGCACAGTGAAATTTCTCTAATAAAAAATATATGGTTTTAGATGGATGCCATCTTAATGAAATTTATAGTAACAGACATTTCTAGATTCTACAGAGATCTTAAATATATTGATTTCTTGTTACCTACAACTAGCTATTGATAAGGGAAATGGGGGAGAGATTTTAATTTGAAATCCATATTCATGTGCATTGATTTCCATTCTCTCCTATTTCTCTTCTCTCTATTTAGAAGAGGCATCTTCTTTTTCCCCCCCAACACCTAACCTTTGGGTACCTTTCTCCTTTTCCACATAAAAACACAATCCATCAATAATAATAAAAATAACAATGACACCCTAGCTGGTTTGGCTCAGTGGATAGAGTGTCGGCCTGAGGACTGAAGGGTCCCAGGTTTGATTCTGGTCAAGTGCACATGCCTGGGCTGTGGGCTGATTCCCCAGTAGCGGGTGTGCAGGAGGCAGCTGATCAATGATTCTCTCTCATTGATGTTTCTATCTCTCTTTCCCTCACCCTTCTTATCTGAAATCAATGAAAATATATTTAAAAAAATAACAATGACTATCATCTATTGAGAGTTTACTATGTTCTAGGTGCGGTGCTAAGCTCTTCTATACACATAATTTCACTAAGTCTTCACAACCACATTTTATGGTAAATACATATTTTTTAATAAATGAGGAAACTGAAATTATGAACTTTTCCCAGGAAACTGGATCTCATATTCAGCTCTGACTCCAAAGTCTTTTAGCTATCACCTTCCAATTCTATCAAGTTTGTATCTTCCCAGTGTCTCACAGGGAAATTTTTATATATTTATTTATTTTAAATATGTTTTTATCAACTTTTTTAGAGAGATAGAGGGAGAGAGAAGGAGAGAGAGAGAGAAACATCAATGAGAGAAACATTGATTAGCTGTCTCCTGCATATCCCCTAGGGAGGATGGAGCCCGCAACCAGAGTATGTGCCCTAACTAGGCATTAAACCAGTGGCTGCTCTCTGTCCATGGGATGATGCTCAACCAACTGAACCACACTGGCCAGGACATCACAGGAAAAAGGTTTTTTATAGGAACCTGTCTGCATAGAAACTTTATACACTATCTTCTTGTCAATGGCACCTGGAAAGCAAGAAGTGGGGAATTTTCCGCAAGGAGGCAATATTTGTGTTGCATCCAGAATGGGGAAAGTTCACCAGGAAGTATAATGGAAGAAGTGGATGTCGGAAAGCAACACCAGTATGCGTAAAAGCATAGGAGGAAAAAAGAATTTGGTGTGCCTGAGTGAAAAGTATATGATACCAAGCAGAGGAGATGAGGTGGAGAAATTTAGAGGACTCATTTATAGCAGGACTTGGTTGCCATGCTAAGGAGCTTGGGTCTTATCTTAGGACTTGCTTATTCTAACCCTGGCCCTCCTCATTTTATTTATTTATTTATTTATTTATTTATTTATTTATTTATTTTCTTTTTTAAGAAAACTTTATTGTTCATATTATTACAGTTGTTTCTCTCCCCCCCCCCATAGCTCCCCTCCTCCCAGTTCCCACCCCATCCACTGCCCTTATCCCCCTCCCACTGTCCTCATCCATAGGTGTATGATTTTTGTCCAGTCTCTTCCCACACCCCCAAGCCCCTTTCTCCTGTGAATTGTCAGTCCACTCCCTTTCTATGCCCCTGACTCTATTATATTCACCATTTCATTCTGTTCATCAGACTTTTTTTTATTCACTTGATTTTTAGGTTCACTTGTTAATAGATATGTATTTGTTGTTCATAATTTTTATCTTTACTTTTTCTTCTTCTTCCTCTTCTCTAAGGATACCTTTCAGCATCTTAACTAATAAAAGCGAAATATTAAAATTAACCGTTTCTCCGGGACGGGGTAAGCCATGCCCACTAGCCAATCAGAATGGCTGTATGCAAATTAGCTCAGGCAAGATGGCGGCCGCAGCCCTGGAGGCCAGCGCAGTGCCAGCGGCAGGGTGAGCGAGATGTGGGGGTGGGCCGGAGGGAGATGGCATGGTGATGG
>PVJC01012710.1:0-39227 GCA_004026665.1 Murina feae | reverse complement strand
TGCCGTGCGGAGCCTTTCCGATCCTCAGGGCTAAGGTCTGGTAAAATATCTTTCCCAAAGCCTTGAATTTACCTCTGTCAGGAGTCTTCTTTCTTCTCCAGCTGCAAGCTGTCTCCCAGCTCGATCTCCACTGCCAATTCGGTCTGGAAGCTACTCGTTTCAGCTGCTTTCCCTATCTGCTCTGGGACAAGGCACTGTACACGTCTGCCTAAACCGCCGCCATTTTTAATCTCCAGTATGTAGCTTTTTAGATTACTGTCTTTCACTAAGCAACATGTATTTAAGGTTCCTCCATGTCTTTTGATTACTTGGTAGCTAATTTCCTTTTTCCCCATTTCCTTTTATATATGAACTAGAGGCCTTTTTTCCCATTTCCTTTTATATATGAACCAAATTTTTGTGCACTCAGGGGTTGGGGGTGGGGGTGGGGAGTGAAGGGATGCCTCAGCCCGGCGTGTGTCCTCTTACAGTCTGAGGACCCTCGGGGGATGTCCACCTGCTGGCTTAGGTCCACTCCCTGGGCGATCAAGCCCAAGCTGGCAGTCAGACATCCCTCTGGCAGCCCAGGAGCCCTCAGGGGATGTCCACTTGCTAGCGGGGAGCAGGCCTAAGCTGCAATCAGACATCCTTAGCACTGCTGAGGAGGTGGGAGAGGCTTCCACCACCACCGCTGTACTGGCAGCCAATAGCCTGGCTTGTGGCTCAACAGAACTCCCCCTGTGGGAGTGCACTGACCACCAGGAGCATCTCCTGCATTGAGCATCTGCCCCCTGGTGGTTAGTGGGTGTCATAGTGACCAGTCATTCCCAGTCATTCTGCTGTTAGGGTCAATTTGCATATTACCCTTTTATTATATAGGATAGAGGCCTGATGCATGGGTGGGGGCTGGCTGGTTTGCTCTGAAGGGTGTCCTGGATCAGGGTGGAGGTCCCACTGGGGTTCCTGGCCAGCCTGGGTGAGGGACTGATGGCTGTTTGCAGGCTGGCCACAGCCCCTTCAGGGTGGGGGTCACTGGTAGGGTGCCTGGCCAACCTGGGTGAGGGACTGAGGGCTGTTTTCAGGCTGGCCAAGCCCCACAGCAGGGACCCTCAACCCATGAGGGTGGGACCATCCTGGGTGAGGGACTGATGGCTGTTTGCAGGCTGGCCACAGCCCCCAGTCACCCAAGCTCCCAGCGAGGCTGGCTGGAAGCAGGTATCTGGGGTTTATTTATCTTCTATAATTGAAACTTTGTTGCTTTGAGCAGAAGCCACAGCCTGCCTAGGTAGGCAGCTTCCTCCATCGCCAGGGCAACCAAACCTCCTGTTTGCTCTAGCTGTGTGGCTGCCGGCCACCATCTTGGTTGGGTTAATTTGCATATAATTGCTCTGATTGAATGGTGGGCGTGGCTTGGATTATAGCAGAGTGATGAAATTAGCATATTACTCTTTTATTAGATTAGATAATATTCCATTATCTGGTTATGTTGCAATTTGCTTATCTATTCACCTATTGAAAGCCTCTTCATTGCTTCCAAGTTTTAGAAATTCTTTTTTTACAGAACATGCATCAATGTATTTTGTATGGGTTTTAGAAATTATTTCCTCAATCTCTCCATAGACAGACAAAAATAAAGTGTACTCTTTAGCATATTAGAACTTACAAAACTGACCACTGTCTAGAGTAGGGAGAGTTATCCTTAAAACATGGTTACCCAGGAGATCAATTCATCTGCTGACCTCCAAGAACATGAAGATGAACAAGGTAGACAGACTGCTCCCCATTTGAGCCTTCATTCACTACCATTTGATAACCCTTCTCCAGGCCCAGATTAGCAGTACATTTCTTGCCAACAATCATTAAATGTCCAAGATTTTGTCATTGTCTTCTGCTACAGAACCTGGAATATTTGCTTCTTGGGTATCACCAGAGACTGTGTTGGTGCTTGAGGGAAAATGTCATAGAGAGGAAGACACTGGTCCTCCTCAAAAATGATTTTGGCTGAGACTTCCTTGCAAATGATCATCCTGATCCACCTGAGCCTTAGTGATCTCATCTGCCATGGTGGCCTTCCTTCCCTGATGCCACAGAGGGGTGGAGGTGGGGGAGCTCTGGAAATTCTTAATAAAAGTACTATAAACATTTATGTGTAGGTTTCAATGTAGACATAAGTTTTTAACTCATTTGAGTAAATGCTAAAGAGTGCAACTGCTGGATCAGGTGATAAGAGTTATAGTTTAGTAAGAAAGTGCCAAACTGTCTTCCAAAGTGGCTGTACAATTTTTCATTCCCACCAGTAATGAATGAGAGTTCCTTCTGTAACACATCCCTGCCAGCATTTGGTGTTGTCGAGTTTTGAATTTTGGTCATTCTGATAAGTGTATAGTAATATCAAATTGTTTTAACTTCAATTCCCTAATGACATATGATGCTAAGCATCTTTTCATATGGTATTTGCCATCTACTGAGATTTCTGTTCAGATGTTTTGTCCATTTAAAATTTGTTGTTGAGTTATAAGAGTTCATTGTATATTCTAAATACCAGTCCTTTATCAGATATGTGTTTCACAAATATTTTCTCCCAAGCTATTGTTTAATAGTGCCTTTTGTAGATCAGATATATTTTTTTAATATATTTTATTGATTTTTTACAGAGAGGAAAGGAGAGGGATAGAGAGTTAGAAACATCAATGAGAGAGAAACATCGATCAGCTGCCTCCTGCACACCTCCCATTGGGGATGTGCCCGCAGCCAAGGTACATGCCCTTGACCGGAATCAAACCTGGGACCCTTCAGTCCACAGGCCGATGCTCTATCCACTGAGCCAAACGGGCCAGGGCTAGATCAGATATTTTTAATTTTAATAAAGTCCAACTTCCTTTTTTTCTCCAAACATACTGCCAGAGTTGAGATCCAATGACCATAGAAAAGAGTGAATATATGGCCTGACTACGTTTTTACTTTACCATTGATCTCAAAGGCTGTTTCCCTGGGAAATTCAGCTCCATACAAAATGAGATAAGTGGGATATCATCCTATCATCCTTTCTGCAGACAGGTGTCTGAAATGCACATGAAGCATGAGAACAGGAAATGTCAAGCTGATTTGAAGTTCAAATCTTTTATGGTGAAGAGACTGGACAATCATAAAAAGTGACAGCAAGATGGGAAATGGAAGAGAAAGTGTGGGGACAGCATGTCATGGCTAGACTGTTTGCCAGCAATGTTAGGGGCTGAAGGCTCTGCCATTAATAGCCCTTAACATGTGTTGTGCCTTCCACAGCCTGATCAGAAATCGTATTATTTTTCCCCCATATAAGCTTGCTTTCTCTCCCATAAGATGGGATCCACGGAGAGACTAAAATGTCTTTCTAATTACTTTTTAAAATGTCCCAAATGTATGACTATTTCACTATTAATAGACTGAGGGTAGGGAACCATGTTTACAAATGTCAAAAGTAGAGTGATTTTAACAGAATGAAAAATAGAAAAGAAAGGTAGAAAAAATAGTTGGGTCCTCCTACTTACGGCATTATTGTGGCTCCTTAAAATATCCCAGCTGCCACAGCTCTTGGAGGGGAGGAAAGCATTTGTTCCTTGAGACTAGAGTGCCCCAAGTTACAATACTGGCCCATGGAGGGCAGAGATAGAATCAGAGCTAAGCCATTTAAAATCATCTTAATTCCTTTTTAAAAAATATTTTGTGTAATTGCAAGAGCAATAGGTGTTTATTATCATTAAAAATACATGACATAGCTAAAAGTGAGCAATGGGGCAAAAAGAGGGACATATGTAATGCATGGAAGTTCCATTTTTAATTTCTTGAGGTAATGTCATACTGTTCTCCACAGTGGTCAACCAGTCTGCATTCCCACCAGCAGTGCAAGAGAGTTTCTTTTTCTCTGCATCCTCTTCAGCACTTGTCGTTTGTTGATGATAGCCATTCTGACAGGTGTGAGATGACACCTCATTGTTGTTTTGATTTGCATCTCTTGGATGATTAGTGACTTTGAGCATGTTTTCATATGTTTCTCAGCCTTCTGTACCTCTTCTTTCAAAAAGTGTCCATTTAGGTCCTTTGCTCACTTTTTGATTGCATTGTTTATCTTCCTTTTGTTAAGAAACTAGACCACCAACTTACACCATACACAAAAATAAAAATCTTCTGCACAGCAAAAGAAACCATCAACAAAACAGCAAGAAAGCCCACTGCATGGGAGAACAATGTTATCTTCTTTTTAATGTGGTAAAATATACAGAGCATAAACTTACTATTGAAACTATTCTTATGTGTTCAGTTCAGTGGCATTAAGTACATTCCCATTGTTGTAAAACCATCACCACCATCCATCTGCAGAACCTTTTCATCATTCTAAACTGAAACTCTGTACCCATTATACAGTAACCCCCCAATTCCTGGTGACTCCCATTCTACTTTATGTCTCTACGAATTTGCCTACTCCAGTGGAATCATTCAGTATTTGTCCTTTTGTGACTGCTTATTGTGCTTAGTATAATGTCTACAAGGTTCATACTTGTTGTAATACACATAGAATTTCCTTCTTTTTAAAGGCTAAATAATATCCCAGTGTCTGTATGAACATGAATATGTATCTTTTAAGATGTGAATAACATTGCTATAAACATGGGTGTATAAATTTCTGTTTCAATTCTGCTTTCAGTTATTTTAGGTATATACTAGGAGTAATGTTGTTGGGTCATATCAAAATTCTATGTTTAGCTTTTTTGAGAAACCACCATATTGTTTCCCATAGTGGTTGCACCATTTTCCATTACCACCAACATCCATACCAACACTTGGGGTTGTTTTTTGAAAAATTTTAAAATATATTTTTAAAATTGATTTCAGAGAGGAAGGGAGAGGGAGAGATAGAAACATCAATGATGAGAGAGAATCACTGATCAGCTGCTTCCTGCATGCCGCTCACTGGGGATAGAGCCCACAACTTGGCCATGTGCCCACAACTTGGCCATATGCCCTGACTGGAAATGGAACTGTGACCTCCTAGTTCATAGATTGACGTTCAACCACTGAACCACACCAACTGGGCTGTTTTTGTTGTTGTTGTTGTTGTTGTTGTTTATAGTAGCTATCCTAATGGATGTGAAGTGGTTTGGTTTGCATTTCCTTAATGATTAATGATATTGAGTATCTTGTGCTTATTGACCATTTGTATTTTTGGGGGGCTGGGAGAAATATCTATTTAAGTTCTTTGCCCATTGAACTGCATCCAGCACGGCCAGGGGTGAACCTGAGGAGGGACAGTAAAGGATTAAAGAAAACAGACAAGAGAATACAGTTGGGACTAGGTGGATCACTGCCTGGATGAGGAAATGGTGACATGGCCTATAAGCCGAAGCTTTATTTTATAGTCAGATCACACACAGCAAAACAAGGGGCATGGTCAACATGTTTATAATGTTCTTGTGAGTTTCAAATCTATTTCGTTACTTAAGCCTTGCAACATAGCCCATTAGCTACCTATGAACAAGGAAGGACTATAAGGTCAAGATTAATTGTGCTAGGAGGGATCTACCCTCCAAGCTGGGACTTGTATGTGGCTGTGCAACAGCTCAGTCCAAGGTTTGACCCTATAGCTGCTCTCTATAGCCCATTATTTTTTAAATGTTTTTTTCTTATCCTAGAGAAAGAAGAAGGGAGAGAGACAGAGAGAAAAAAGTATGTTCAAGATTTTTGTTCATCCTTACCTGAGGCTATTTTTTTTTCCCCATTGATTTTTAGAGAGTGGAAGGGAGGGGGAGAGATAAAGAAAAACCTTGATGTGAGAGAGACACATCGATCTGTGCTGGGGTTCAAGCCTGCAACTGAGGTTCGTGCCCTTGATCAGAATTGAACCTGTGACCCTTCAGTTCGCAGGCTAATGCTCATACCAGCTAGAGCTCTTTTTTGAATTGAGTTGTTCATTTTTCTTTCTGTTGTTTTGTACAGTTGTAGGAGTTCTTTATATATTCTTGATATTAACCTCTTATCAGATGCATGGTCTGAAAATGTTTTTCTCCCATTCTGTGGGTTGTACTCTATTTTGATTACACCTTAGATATATCCAGTTTAATTTTTAACCACCCCAATTCAGTCTGATGCTGCCTCTATTTTTTCCTAATTTTGCCAGGGATCTGTCTCTGGCTAGACCCAACTTTTGGAGAAGGGGCTATAACATTTCAACATTTTTAGAGTAAATCTACTTGTGAGTAGACTTTCCTATGTCTTATGGCACCTTGTTAGCTATCAGTTCAAACTTATTCCTTTTTGTTTGGATGATTCATTTATTCTATTTATTTTTGCATAGTAATTGGCCCACATTTTTACTATTAACTCCTTAGAACATCTAATCTAAGAGTAATATGCTAATTGTGTCACTTTGCTACATCCCAAGCCACACCCACCAGCCAATCAGAGCGACTATATGCAAGTTAACCCAACCAAGATGGTGGCTGGCAGCCATGGAGCTAGAGGCTTGTTTGCCCTGGTGATGGAGGAAGCCAAGCTTCCCACCTGCCTTGGCCGGCTGTGGTCTCTGCTCAAAGCAACAAAGTTTCAATTATAGAAGATAAATAAATCCCAGGTACCTGCTTCCAGCCAGCCTCCTGGGAGCTTGAGTCTCTGGGAGCTGTGGCCAGCCTGCAAACAGCCATCAGCCCCTCACCCAGGATGGCCTCACCCTAATGGAGTGAGGGTTCCTGCTGTGGAGCTTGGCCAGCCTGCAAACAGCCATCAGCCCCACACCCCAGGCTGGCCAGGCACCCCAGCAGGGACCCCCACCCTGAAGGGGCTATGGCCAGCCTGCAAACAGCCATTAACCACTCACCTAGGCTGGCTAGGCACCCCAGCAGGACCTCCCTCCCTGAAGGGGCTGTGGCCAGCCTAAAAATAGCCCTCAGCCCCTCACCCAGGCTGGCCAGGAACCCCAGCAGGACCCCCACCCTGATTTGGGACACCCTTCAGGGCAAACCAGCTGGCCCACCAGGCCTCTATCCTATTTTATAAAAGGGTAATATGCAAGTTGACCATAACAGCAGAACGACTGGGAACTACTGGTCACTATGACACACACTAACCATTAGGGGGCAGACACTCAATGCAGGAGCTGCCCCCTGGTGGTCAGTGCACTCCCACAGGGGGAGCTCTGCTCAGCCACAAGCCAGGCTGATGGCTGCCAGTACAGTGGTGGTGGTGGGAGCCTCTCCCGCCTCCTCAGCAGTGCTAAGGATGTCTGACTGCAGCTTCGGCCTGCTCCCCCCTGGCAAGTAGACATCCCTGAGGGCTCTCGGGCTGCCAGAGGGATGTCTGACTGCCAGCTTAGGCCCAATTGCCCAGGGAGTGGGCCTAAGCCAGCAGGTGGATGTTCCCCGAGGGGTCCCAGACTGCAAGAGAGCATAGGTTGGGCTGAGGGACCCCCCGCTCCAAGTGCACAAATTTTTGTGCATCAGACCTCTAGCTTAGAAATAAAAGGAAATAAAGTGATTGAATTTTCTCATTTGAGCCTTAAAATCCCTAAGTCCTGAATCAGAGAGGTGGACTTCATTCAATCATCTAACAGTCTTTCATGCTCTACATTAGTGGTTCCCAACATGGGGCACATGCCCACAGGGGGGCAATTTAATTTTTAAGGGAGGCAATTTGAGAATGAGTTATCAATAGTGAATTTTTTGCATTTCTTATGGTTCTAGGGGCCTCATATACAGTACTTAAATATATATTGTGGAATATTTATGCATTTCAGCTCTCTATTATGTTTTGAAACTTTAATTTTTTTCATATCATTTCATATTATTATTTTTAAAACAATTTCTTAGTTTGTTATATTTATTAAACAATTTGCTCAGTACTTCAACTGTCCTTTTGTTCTTTTATTTTTTTTCTTTCATGGATGCTATGTTCTTTAGAAGCCTGGTTAGACCAAGTTAATGGCCTTTTAGGCATCCTCCATGTGAATAGGAGTTCACTTTTTGAATAATAAGAATTATATGTCACAGGGGGAGCATCATGATTTTAGAGATGCTTAGGTGGGGTATGGCCAAAAAATGGTTGAGAACCACTGCTCTACACATAGGCCACATGGATGTGCTTTTGCCAAGCACAGAAATGTTTCTCCTCACATCTAGAAAATGGGTGTCATAATTGTTGCTTCTCTCAAAAAGCAGGTTACACAACACACACAGGGTTTACTTAGCACCTGCTGGGAAGAGAACCTAGTTTTCTGTCCAAGCATTTTTTTCTCTCTTTTCCTCTCCAACATTAAAAAAAATATATAGCTTGAATCATCATGCCTGGTTCTCTGCTCAACCATCTCTGATGCTACTGAACCTGGAAATAAACCAGAAATTGTAGACTATAGACAATGATGCCCAGTTGACTATGAATAGCAACTTAAAAAATATCAAGGCAGCATTTCTGAAAAAAGATGACTTTAAGACCAAAACTTGACATGAAGCCCTGATGTAGGTATGAAAGTGGGGGCGTTTCCTTACTGATTACTAAAAGCAGAGTTGGTTACTACATTTCATTATAACATAAGGACAACATAGAAATGAGTTAAAATGCCATTTTTTTAAAAGACTGTTTTTGGTGTTTTGTTCAAACTAAAAGAAATCCAAACTTTGCTATGAGAAAACTGGTCTTCCAGTTGTGAAGCATCAGAATTCATGGCTTTCTACTACATTTAAAAAAAAATAATAAATTTGATTTAATGAAAGCCTATATGAAAATGAGCAATATTTCAACAGAAGTTTAATTACATCTGGCCAAGGATGAATGCTGAGCAGAAGATAGCCATATGTTAGATATACATATACACATTCAACCTACTCATATAATATTGTGTATATACATGAATAAACCATGTTATTTCTCTATGTTGCTTAAGAATATTTCATTAAGTGCATTTGTTTGTGGGACAAACTGTTATAATTCATGCATCTAGTTATCAGCATATTCCCAATTTTTCATTGGAAAGAAGAAATAAAGGGATATTTCTACAATACATTTTGGAAGATAGGGTTGGCTGCTTTTGCCAGCAGCAGCAGCAACCCTGGATCTCAAAAAGTTTGTTTTAAAACATTGCTATAATTGTTTTATTCTATTTTGATTTCTGAGAAGTACATTTACTTGTGCTTAGCTCATCCTTACATTTCTACAGCCCTCCATTAGTAAGGAACTGCTCTATTGCTGGTCTCAGAAGCCCACCAGAGTTTTTGTTTATTTTGCTAGTTTGTTACTTTTAAAAACAAACTCATAAAGACAAAATAATGGTGGTTATCAGAGGGAAATGACGATGGAGGAGGGCAAAGTAGGTAAAGGCAGCAGGTAACTAGACTTCGAGTGGCAAGCATGCATTAGAGTTTAGAGATAACAAATTATAATCCTGTACACATGAAAATTATGTAATTTCATTAACCAATGTTATGCCAATAAATTTAATTTAAAAAAATAAAATAAATTTTCAAAAAGGAAGGAAAGCCACCAGAGGGACAAATCCAAAATTGGCTAGTGTTGCAGAAGGTCACCACTATGACATCACACAATTCCCTCTTTCCTCACCCTTTTAGTTCCCCTTTTTGTTAGGAAAAAAAACAAAAACAAAAACCCCTGCCTGGGACTAGCCATACTTTCTGTCGGGTCTCCATTCCAAGCTGATGGACTGGATGACCTTTGCATTCTTTTTGTTCCCACATTCTGTGAGAGACAGGAAAACAGAACCGGAGCTGTTATTATTAAAAATGGCAACCATTTATATAAATAGATAGAATAAATAAATAAATGGTGAGCTTGACCTGGCACCAATTTTTGTTGTTTTTTTCCACTTAATCTTAGAGAGAGCAGGAGGGAGAGAAGAAGGGAGGGAGGGGGGGAGATAGAGAGAGAAATGTCATGTGAGAGAGACATGTCAACTGGTTGCCTCACACCCAGGCCAGACCCGGGCCTGGGATGACCTGCAACCCGGTTCATGGCCTTGACTGAGAATTGAACCCGCCACGGCTGATGCTCTAACCACTGAAAAATACAGGCCAGGGGTGGCACTACTATTTTTAAAAATAATTTTGTTAGAATTTTGCCACGATGTCAGGGAACAGGTTAAATTAGGACATTGAAGAACGCTCTCATAGAAATGACTTAAAATCAGATGAACTCGAGGCTTACTTCCATAAGAAATCCACAGTAGAGAAGAATTTTCCAAGGGAAGCAAGGCTGGGTTTCACCTCTGGTTCTAGTCTGGCATCAACATGAAGCGCTTGCTACAGCATGCGGGGGCAAGTCAGGGTGAGGTGGGATGCGGATGCATGCGCGCGCGAGCGTGTGCCTGCGTGTGTGCGCGCTCCTGCTTGCAGGTGCCTGCGCTGGCCGCACTCTGCAGTCACTGTCCTGGCAACTCCCTGCAACCCCAACAAAGGCTTGTAGTGAGCACCGCTGAACTTTGTGCTCACTCTCAGTGGCATTCTCCCCCGCTCTTGCTTATAGCATCTGAGTGACCAGCTGGGGCTGCAGTTCCTTCAGAGCTGGTGAGATTTCAGATGACACTGTCTGTCAGAGCTGCCAGTGGATAGTCGAGGTTAGTTTGATTCAACATCTGGGAAGGAGCGTGTCATTGTTGTTTGTGGCAGAAAAGGAATGCCCTTGGAAGAGATAGATTATGCATCATGGGTCCAGCTCAGGCTACAGAGATAAGCCCAGGCTGGATTTTTTAGCTTCCACCCTCCTCCACCCCCTCCCTCGTACCACCCCCATTTTTATTGTTTCAGAATCAGGACATTCATATTTTTATTGGATCTTGTCTGATCTCAGCACCAATTAGTTTCCCTACATTAAATTCTCTGCAAACACTGAAATGCCTCCAAGGCTTCCATATGGAAGTAAGCCATCCACTCTATTTTTCTCGAGTTCTGAAAGTTAGAAGTTGTGGAGCCAGGTGCTCTCTCATCCCTCAAAGTGCCCCAGAGGATGCTAGGTTTAATGGCTTTTTAGTGCAACAGGGCTTCCCTCCAGCTTCATAAATTGCCCAAAGAAATGGTTCACCTTCAAAGAATAGTCTTCCCACTGGGGATGATTTCTTGACTCTGCTGATTTTCTTCTGAGTTTTGCTTGACCTGATTTTGTCAGCTACTCTCCCTGCATGACAATTGTCATTACAGATTTTTTTAAAAGGACTCTTCATTGTCCTCCCCACTTAGAGGCTGTACACACACCAATCCAGTCCACACATGGTTTCCAGATCAATCTTCCCACTGAGCAATCTTTATGCTCCACTGAGGGCTTCCCACAGTCTTGCAAATTGAGTAAAAAGCCTTACCTCGGCATTCAAATACTGTGTATTTAACCTATTTCCCCTCCCCTACAAATACCCTGTCTATGGCTAGAAGTTGTGTCTTATTGTTCGCATCATGCACCAGACTTTCCCTTCCTTTCCTCATACTGTTTCCTTTGTCTGTAATGCAGCAGTTCTCAACCTGTGGGTCACGACCCCTTCGGCTGTCGAACGACCCATTCACAGGGGTCGCCTAAGACCACCCTGCATATCAGATATTTACATTATAATTCATAACAGTAGCAACATTACAGTTATGAAGTAGCAATGAAAATAATTTTATGATTGGGTCACAAGATGAGGAACTATATTTAAAGGGCCAGAAGGTTGAGAACCACTGCTAACGTATCTCTACCTGCTCACAATATGCCCAATTTCCATACTCTAACTTAAACCTTTTTCTGTCAGCAAGATTTTCCTAGTCCCCCAAAGAAATACGGTTCTGTCCTTCTCAGAATCTCCACAGTGTGCTACTGACAGTTTTATAGTGATCACACCTATTTTGTATTATAAGTTGTGTTTCTGTCTTAGCCTCAAAGGTAGGGCAATGTTTTCTAATTTGTAGTTCCCTGAAACATGGCACACTACTTTGTATACAGTAAGCATAAACAAGGCAGCAGAGATATGGTGAAATGAACACCATGCTAAAAATCAGATAGATGTGAAGTTGAGTATTAACCATATGATCTTGGTCCAATCATATAACCTTTCTGATCCCTAGCATGCCCAAGAGTGAAATAAGTATGGTAGTATTAGCCTCAAAGGGCTGCTAATAGCTCATGTGAGATAATATATGTGAAATATCTTTATTTTTATTTTTTTAAATAAATCTTTATTGTTCAGATTATTACAGATGTTCCTTTTTTTTAAACCCCCATAGCTCCCCTCCACCTGGTTCCCCCCTCCACCCTGTGCCCTTACCCCCACCCCTGTCTTCGTCCATAGATGTAAGATTTTTGTCCAGTCTGTTCCCATACCCCTCACACCCTCTTCTCCCTGAGAATTGTCAGTCCATTCCCTTTCTATGCCCTTACTGCTATTCTATTCACCAGTTTATTCTGTTCATCAGATATTTCTATTGACTTAATTGTTATATTCGCTGGTTGATAGGTATTTGTTGTCCCTTCGTTGTTCATAATTTTTATCTTTACCTGTTTCTTCTTCTTCCTCTTCGTAGAGAATGCCCTTCAACATTTCAAATAATCCTGGGTTGGTGATGATGAACTCCTTTAGCTTTTTCTTGTCTGTGAAGCTCTTTATCTGACCATCAATTTACATGATAGCTTTGCTGGGTAGAGTAATCTTGGTTGTGGGTTCTTGCTATTCATTACTTTGAATATTTCTTGCCACTCCCTTCTGGCCTGCAAAGTTTCTGTTGAAAAATCAGCTGACAGTCGTATGGGTACTCCCTTGTAGGTAATTAACTGTTTTTCTCTTGCTGCTTTTAAGATTGTCTCTTTGTCTTTTTCCCTTGGCATTTTAATTATGATGTGTCTTGGTGTGGTCCTCCTTGCATTCCTTTTGTTTGGGGTTCTCTGTGCTTCCTGGACTTGTAAGTCCATTTGTTTCACCAGGTGAGGGAAGTTTTCTGTCATTATTTCTTCAAATAGGTTTTCAATATCTTGCTCTCTCTCTTCTTCTGGCACCCCTATAATTCTGATGTTGGTACGCTTGAAGTTGTCCCAGAGGCTCCTTACACTATCTTCATAATTTTGGATTCTTTTTTTTTTTTGCTTTTCTGGTTGGGTGTTTTTGTTTCTTTGTATTTCAAATCTTTGACTTTATTCTTGGGATCCTCTAGTCTGCTGTTGGATCTCTGTATATTATTCTTTATTTCAGTCAGTGTTTGCTTAATTTCTGATTGGTCCTTTTCCATGTTTTTTGTTATTCTCATTAAGTTCCTCGAAGGTCTCACTTAGTTCCTCGGAGGTTCATAGAAGATTCTTGAGTAGCATTATAACTGTGGTTTTGAACTCTATATCCAGTTGTTTGCTTTCCTCTGTTTCTGTCATTTGTGATCTGTTTCTTTGTCTCCTCATTTTGGCTGCTTCCCTGCGTTGATAGAGTGGTGTTTTCTGTCCCAGCTGCAGTCTGTTAATTTAGCTGCAGGCAGGCAGGCGCACAGCTTGGGGCGGGATCTCAGAGTCATTGGGGCGGAGCAACCCGTGATGGCTGCCCCTTAGCCAGCTCCGCGCAGTGCCAGTCCATGCCCTGGTGTCTGCGCACCCCTGACTCCGCGTCCGTGATCACTACGAACTGCTCTGCTAGAACACCACTGTCATCTTCCGCCCCATTGCCAGACCACCCGCAAAGCATTCAGTGTGACCCTGGAGCTTGTTAACCCTTCCAAGTCGCCTCCACCCTTTCACGCTGCTGCCCTTTCGCCCTTCCATACCTCTCTGTTTTGGCGCCAAGAACTTCTACTCACTCTCAATGCACTCCTTCTCTTGCCTTCTGGTTGTAAAGCTTCCACTCCCTTGGTTTGGAGTATGGCTTTATAGGTTTATTGTTGTATTTTTTTAATGTTTGTGGGAGGCTGCGCATTCGGGTATATACCTTATGCTGCCATCTTGGTTCTCCGTGAAATATCTTTATAAAGTACAATGCACATATAGTTGTAAGTGGTAAATGTTTTGTGAATTAAATTTAGAAGTTTGCAAATACTTTCCAAAAATCTCCACAACATAGGTATTCAAATAACCCTCTAAGTTTTGCATTAGCTCTACCCACACTTAGTGTAACCTCTTTCTGCTTTTACTCAAATAACTCTTTTAATTGGGCCTTTGATTACCAAATTAAAAAGACACAGGGAACTGCTCCCAGTAGGTTTCTGCCTCTCTCCAAGCAAATCTGCCATGAGTTAACTTGGCCAAGGAGCACTACCACATGACTGATTTGTTTTCATGGATTTTTAAGTTACTGTGGACATTGTTTTTAATTATAGTATTTGTGTTTCAAGACCAGAAGTTGAATTAGGACTGGGCCAGTGTGTGGCAAGTGGTCCCATAACAATAAAGATGCCAAATTATATAGAAGCAGTCTAAAGAGGGACGCATGGAGATGGATGTCACAAACTAGTTAGAGGGGAAAATAACAACGGCTTTCACTGAAGTCCATGGGCAACCCATTTTGTAGAGGAATAAAATAGAAAGTCACCCTTACATTTTCCCCAGAAGTGAAGGCATTTGAAAGTGACCATTTTTATTTTCCCCTTCCCAGTTCCTCTATGATTACTGTGAGAGGGAGAAAAACAGATTCTGAGACACAGTGCTTTATAAATTATTGATGTCCAAATTTGAATTTGGCCTATGATTAACTCCTGGGCAGGTGTGACCAATTTTCAGTTCCATAAACACAAACCCCTGCATTATTTCAAAAACCCGTAGTACTTGCCCTGGAAATGATTCTAGATTCTAGGCCATGGCAAATCTGAAGGAACAGCCCACTGCCATTTCTGGGGCCCCGTTGGGTTTGGAGAAGGCAGGGTTTGGGCACTGAGATGCGGTGGAAAGGGGTAAAGAAGAGTTAGCCACAAGCAGAAGAAGGAGCAGAGGAACTAAGTCAGCCTTTTCCATCTCCTTCTTAAAGGAGCTGAGATATATCCTTTACATTCACAGCCTCACAAGAGGCCCAAGAATAGCATTGGCTCCCATTCCAGGCTTTGGGCTGAATATCATGCACTTCAGCGACTTTTTTTCTTCTGCTCCACCAATTTTTCAGCTGTCATTTGAATAAAATTGTTGGGCATGACCTGAGACACACTTGATTCAGACAGGAATAAATAGGACAGTCTTCAGAGACACCAAAGATACAAATCACTGGGACCAGCCAACTGGTCACAGCCAACAGGACTTATGGGTTGGATCCTCCGATCCTACCCTTCTCTATGAAGTCTACTGATGAGCTGGCAAGTGCAATCCACATTGAGAACAGCAGCTGAATCCAGGTTGGACACCTTACTGAGGTTTGTTAACGACAGGGGATGTTTTGTTATAGTAAACAGAGATGAACAGTCACAGACTGATTGGTAATTAGAATTCCACTTGAGGAAAGGCATCAGCTGTCTGTCCTGCAGGTGATCATGGCTGGATTCAGTTGTTAGATTTCTTCAAAACAACAGAGGGCAGTGGTGACGGCTGATTGCATCATCATGACTTCTGTATGTCTCTTCCTAGCCCTGTGTGCTAAATGATCTCTCCATGTTGTGTCTGTCTCTAAGATCTATGACTCTATGAGCTACTTCTATTTGTATTATTCATAAAAGTTATGGGCCACATATTTTATTCTCAATTGGCACACAAAAAAACCGGAGAGGTTAATTGAATCACCTAGGCCCTTGCAGGAAGACCACATTCTCTCTGAAACCAGACTTGGGCTGTTCGAAGCTCAGGGACCCTTTGCCTCACCTTCTTTTGTTGATCATTTACATACAGCAAAGGTAGGGGGAAATTCTATTATCAAAATTGACACTTTTGAGAGTGAAAAGGGATATAATTAAGGATCATTTGGGACATCAGGCATAAACCATGATAGGTGGGTATTTTAGGTGTAGGGAGAAAGTAAGTAAGGTACATTTTTTAAACAAGAATAACAAGAGGTTTTAAATTTGAATTCTTCAAAATATATGGGGCAGTTTAAATTTACAAGCATTTGTATTGCTTGCCTCTCATAAAAACCTGCCTGTATGGGTAGGTTGGTTGCCCTTGTACCCAAAGGAAGTACATGGTGAAGCTGCCCCCCCCCACCTGCCCCAATGTGACTAATCACAAGTAGAACAGCCTTAAATTTCAAATGTGCCCCTTTACATGCCTGCCATCAACACTTTAATCTCTACTACCTCTCCAAAGCAATAATTATTCGATAGTTCAAAGGGAGCCAGAGCCTCCACAGCAGCAAGTCTTTGGTAGCCCCTGGGCTACATCTTGTTTGGCTAACTCCTGCCCTTCTTTCTAGTCCTTCTTTCTAATCTAATCTGAGCAAATTGTTAGCTGAGGGCTGATTCTACCACGCGGAGTTAAAAGGAGATTCCTGTGAAGTTGGTTCCCTTGCCAGTTTCTCACTGTGTGAATATAATAACAGAGAGCAAACCAAAATTGCAGGATAGCTCTTTGCCTCCAAACCTGTAATTGTCTCATTCACCAAACACCCTTTGGTCTTGGCTGTGAATTATCTATTCCTGGGAGAGACACTGCAGCAGAGTAGTTAAGAACTATGGGCCTTGGATATAAGCTTGGGTTTGAATTGGATGTTGACTTTGGTCAGTAAATGCTAACTACTACTACTACTACTACTACTACTACTACTACTACTACTACCACTACTACTACTGCTATTACTACTAGCTGTTTAATGGTTTAAGCCATTATTCGGTATTATAAGTGAAGCTTTTAGCTCCCTGCCTGGCCCACTGTGAGCCTTTATTATCACTGTTGATGCTTTTCATCCCAAAGCAGCAAACTCACCACTTAGTGGGCAAGCAAGGCAGCTCTGTCCAGAATGTAATCTACAGAATGCAGATCTGTTATTGGATCATGTCTCAAACTTTCTCCATTTGCTTTTTTCTTTTAAAGACTTGGACTCTGCCCTGACTAGTTTGGCTCAGTGGATAGAGCGTTGGCCTGCGGATGGAAGGGTCCCAGGTTCGATTCTGGTCAAGGGCATGTGCCTTGGTTACGGGCACATCCCCAGTGGGAAGTGTGCAGGAGGCAGCTGATCGATGTTTCTCTCTCATCGATGTTTCTGGCTCTCTATCCCTCTCCTTTCCTCTCTGTGAAGGATCAATAAAATATATTTAAAAACAAATAAAGACTTGGACTCTGGAGGACTAAACTAGATGAGAGTATAAACTCTGAGAGTGCTCATACCTATTGAGATCATATTTTATGGACCCCAAATTAACATAGTCTGACCATAGCAAAGAATGTTGTAACTGGTACTGTCTTACAAAATCCAGAAAGTGTGGTTCCTTCACCCATTGTGCCTTTCACATAGTTGACCCTCATAAATGTCCTGGCCCTCGAGAGCACCTAGAGGAAGAAACCAATCATTAGAATGTGAGGAATCTATACATGGAATAAATGAGTGAATCAATCAGACACTACTATTACTGGCATATATGTACACACACACAAACATACATATATATTTATATAATTTTTGCATCCTGTTCTCTGTGATATACTTACAATTTGTTCTGTCAATCAAGGTCTCAACAGGAAACAGATGGCCCTCAAATTGGAATAATTCCAGGAGAGCTTAATAAAGCCACTGTTTACAAAAGTGTGGGTGAGATGGAGAGGAACCACAAGGGATATTCATAACAGTAAAGGAGCTGTTACCACTCAGAGGCCCAAAAAGATGAGGGAGGAGGAAGCCGCAACAGGAACTTGGAAAACAAGCATTTCCTAAGAAGACTGCCTTGACAGGAGCGTGGAATAAGTGCCTTGACCTCACCCTCTCCCTCCCTCAGATCTCCTGCTCATTATTACCATGGACTGAACCCAGTGGGAAGCCAGAGGGCACAAGAACCCATGATTTATTCATCAGTGGGCGGGCTGGGAAGAAGGATGGAGTGCATGGAAGGTATTAGGGCCGCAGCTATCTCTGAGATGCAAGGTATATTTTTAAAGAGAAAATTACAGTGGAAAAACATTATCAGAGATTGTGTTTCTTGAAGCTGTTCCCTACCTACAATACGACCATCTCCCCTTTCCTGGCACAGGATGTTATTCCTCTAGATGTCTTCTGCTTCCCTTTCATCACCTGCAGACGCCTGAGCACCTTCCTCTTCACTCTCCCCTTGCATTCCTCAAATTCTAATGATTGGTTTCCTCCTCTTGGTGTTCTTGAGTGCCAGGACTATGTTTGGTCCTTCCTATCTCTCCCACACGGTAGGTGCTCAGACACTGTGCTGAGTGAATAAATTTCCCACAAAAAGAAGCAGGCTTGCCATTCCATTTGGTTTTCTAGATTACAGCCCAGAATTAACCCCTTCTCCTCTAAGCACTTTCCTTCTCCCTTAGAAGAGTAGGCAAGAGAAGGCCCACAGAAAGAGGTGAGCAAGTACTGGTGAGCCTGCACATCTGGAGTGTGTCAACAGTTGCTGTGAGAAGCAGTGACCAACAGGAAGGTGGGTGGAGGGTGCTCAGACCATGGAGCAATGCCTGGAAAAGGGCAACTCTGTTGATTAGAACTTTGGATACTGCTTAAGTTAACACTCAAATTTTCAATAGCTCCCCTTCTCTCTCTGGAAGCTCTGACAAAAAGATTCTGAAGCAAACAGCATGTATCCTAATAGGAAGGACAGAGGCATTGGAGAGGCTGAGCAACTGAAAAAACTCTTTACCAGATGTTTTCTTTATTGCTGCTCAGTTTACTTTTAGCACACTGTGTGTGTTTGTATGTGTGTTTGTACATGCATGTATGTGTATGTGCTTTTATGTGCATGTTTGTTTCAGTGTATGTGTGTGCCTTTGTGTGTATATGTTTATGTGTTTGTATGGTATATGTGTTTGAGTTTGTGTGTGTGTTTGTGCATGTGATTATGTTTGTGTAATGTGTGTGTTTGTGTATGTGTGTTTGTGTTTGTCTATGTGTGGGTTATGTATGTGTTTGAGTATTAGGTTAGCCCCCAAACCATAAATATTTGCTGAGTGATCACTGTGTTCAAGGTGACAGGATTCTTTTCATTGTGTTTATTTTGTATTGAATAGGTTCTGTTAAAGTAAAAAGATAAATACTGACTTCTATAATGACCTTTTTCCGAATAAGAATTTGTCTGTTATTTGAAAGAGCTCAGGGTGTATTTCTGCTCCCTCCCTTATTTGATCTGAAAGTGTGGCCACGACATTGCAAAGGGCTGCTGCTCTCTCCATTTTCTTAAGGAGAAAATAAAGCCAGGCAGTATGAACTGGTCAGGCTCCCATTGTTATATGGGATGGAAGATGGTTCTTCTGACTCTCATTTTTTCATTAGATGTCATTGCCCTTCTCACATGATGTTAACAAGGATTAGTGGGAGGATATTATTTTTTTAATTGTTTTTTTTTTGTAACACAGTTTGAGATATGAAAGCAGTATACTGACCCCGGGAAATCCTGGGTCCTTCCTAGCAGGCTTTCTGAAAAAAAAAAAAAATTTTTTTTTTAGCATATATCTTCTCTGAGGGAAATTCCTGAAAAGCCATGAGTTCCAGGACACTACTTTAATTAAGATCCAGCAAAATTACATTTAAAAATTATATTTTAAGTTGCTTTAGGAGGTATGCTTGGTCAGGACCCTGCATGTCCCCCCCAAGATGGATCCAGGATGAATCCAGACAATATTTTAAGTTCATTTAAGCAATTAATAAATAGTACTCTGTGTTAACTCAAACTTCAAAAAAAAAAAAAAAAGAGGTTGAGCCCTAACCGATATGGCTCAGTGGATAGAGCACCCTGCAGACTGAAGGGTCCCGGGTTCAATTCCAGTCAAGGGCATGTACCTTGGTTGTGGGCACATCCTTAGTGGGGGGTGTGCAGGAGACAGCTGATCGATGTTTCTCTCTCATCGATGTTTCTAACTCTCTACCCCTCTCCCTTCCTCTCTGTAAAAAATCAATAAAATATATTTAAAAAAAAGAGAGATTGAGTTTTGAAACTTTAGTCTAAAATTTCTTACTGTAGCTTACCGTATTTTCCTGCATATAAGATGACTTTTTAACCCAGGAAAATCTTCTCAAAAGTCAGGGGTCATCTTATACGCCAGGTGTCATCTAGGATGGGTGCGGAAACTTCCAAGCCGGACTGGAAAACCTGCGGTTGCTGCATGCAGTGGGGGGAGCTCAAAAAACGGCCGCACTCCATTCATTCCAATGGAGCCGGATGGTGACCGCAAGTGTCTCCTGTCGGCTCCTTTTTGTGCCACATATGGTCTCTGTCCAGACTTTTTAACCCAGGAAAATCTTCTCAAAAGTTGGGGGTCGTGTTATATGCCCAGTAGTCTTATATGCCAGAAAATATGGTAGCTTTTGCTAGGACTAGAAAAAATTAGGTTTACAATAAATAAATAAATAAATAAATAAATAAATAAATAAATAAATAAAAAAATCCACCATCCAATTTTCTCCACCATCAAATTTTCACTTATTCTGAAAAGTCCTACAGGAAATCAAAAGAATTGTTGACTGCCTAGGGGTAATTGTTGAATATTATTCTTTAGGGGTGTAACTTCTGCTCGTCGACATAATTCCAGCTTTCACAAGTGTCTGAAAGTGAGATGGATCAGGATATGGAAACCAGACCCTAGAAGTTATCTCTAGCTTTCTTATAAAAGCTTTAAGAAAGTCTTCATAATGGTACAATTTGGGTCTCTAACAGCACCTTTTGTCCTTCCTTGCTTTTTGATTCCTAATAGGAGATTCCCTACTTTCTGATCCTTCTGCCTGAACTCTGAGGAATGGATGGGAGCAAATTGAAAAGTGTTACTTCAATGTCTAGTGAGCAAAGGATCTGGCCTTGCTCATCTTTATAGTTGTGTGCCTACAATTCCTCAAATTCCTCATGTGGAAAATGAGGGTGTAAGATAAGAAATTGTTCTGTTATATTCATTTCTGTCCCCAGTTCCTGACACAGGACTCCTTGCAAATAGGGGTGCTGGGAGAATCTTGGTTCTAATATTTAGTCTTTGACCCCTAACACAGACCTCTTAAACCTTTGTAATTTGTAAGTGATAGGAACATTTGACACAGGACCCCTAAATTCTTTGGAATTTCCGGGTTGAGAGGAGTGTCTTTTGTTCTAAAGGGACAACTATGGGTGGGCTCCTGGATTGGGGCACCCAAGCCATGATTAGAAGAACCAAGCTATGATTACAAAAACCAAACCATGATTAGAAACCAAGTCATGGTTAGAAGCTTGGAAATTTCAGACTTTTACCCCTTTCACCAGAGAAGGAAGAGAGGCTGGAAATGGAGTTAATAATTGATTGTGCTCACATGAGGAAGCCTCCATAAATATCCAAAAAGTATGGGTTTTGGAAAGCTTCTGAGTTGGTGAACACATCTACACACCCCAAATCCAAGGGGACAGAAATTCCTGTGTCTGTGATCCTCCCAGACCTCTCCCTATGCACCTTTTAATATGGCTGTTCATGTATAATTTTTTTTTACATTTTATTATTTTTTTAAATTTTGTTTTATTGTTTATAGTATTACAACAAGTGTTAGATAGGTCTCCATTTTTCTCCCCCCATCCTCCTCCCTCCTCCCCTACCCCCCAGTGTCTTGTATCCATTGATTATACTCATATGCATGCATGCAAGTCCTTCAATTTATCCCTAACACCCCGCCCCCAAAAGCTCCCCAGCCTTCCAGCTGCAGGTCGACAGTCCGTTCAATGCTGTTCCGCCTCTGTATCTGTTTATTTTCATCAATTTGTAGTGGTCTTTATCATCCATAGATGAATGAGGACATGTGGCATTTTTCTTTTATTGACTGGCTTATTTCACTTAGCATAATACTCTCCAGTTCCATCCATGGTGCTGCAAATGGCATGAATTCCTTCTTTTTTACAGCAGCATAGTATTCCATTGTGTAGATGTACCACAGTTTTCTAATCCATTCATCTGTTGATGGGCACTCAGGCTGCTTCCAAATCTTAGCTATGGTGAATTGTGCTGCTGTGAACATAGGGGTGCATATATCTTTTCTGATTGGTGTTTCTGGTTTCTTGGGGTATATTCCCAGAAGTGGGATCACAGGGTCAAATGGGAGTTCCATTTTCATTTTGTTGAGGAGACTCCATACTGTCTTCCATAGTGGCTGTACCAGTCTGGATTCCCACCAGCAGTGCAGAAGGGTTCCCCTCTCTCCACATCCTTGCTAGCACTTGTCGTTTGCTGATTTGTTGATGATAGCCATTCTGACAGGTGTGAGATGATAGCGCATTGTTGTTTTGATTTGCATTTCTTGTATAATAAGTGACTTGGAGCATGTTTTCATATGTCTTTCGGCCTTCTGTATGTCTTCTTTTGAAAAATGTCTATTTAGGTCCATTGCCCATTTTTTGATTGGATTGTTTATCTTCCTTTTGTTAAGCTGTATGAGTTCCCTGTAAATGTTGGATATTAAACCCTTATCGGTGATATCATTGGCAAATATGTTCTCCAATGCAGTGGGTTTTCTTGTTGTTTTGTTAATGGTTTCCTTTGCTGTGCAAAAGCTTTTTATTTTGAGGTAGTCCCATTTGTTTATTTTCTCTTTAGCTTCCGTTGCCCTAGGAGCAGTATCAGTGAAGAAATTCCTTCAGCACATGTTTGCGATTTCGCTGCCTGTGTATTCCTCTAGTATTTTTATGGTTTCGCATCTTACGTTTAAGTCCTTTATTGATTTTGAGTTTATTTTTGTGTATGGTGTGAATTGGTGATCTAGTTTCATCTTTTTGCATGTATCTGTCCAATTTTCCCAACATCATTTATTGAAGAGACTATCTTGACTCCATTGTATGCTTTTGCCTCCTTTATAAAATATTAATTGGGCATAGTGGTTTGGGTCAATTTCTGGGTTCTCTATTCTATTCCATTGATCTATATGTCTATTCTTGTGCCAGTACCAAGCTTTTTTAAGAACAGTGGCTTTGTAATACAGCTTGATATCTGGTATTGTGATCCCACCTACTTTGTTCTTCTTTCTCAGGAATGCTGCAGCTATTCCAGGTCTTTTTTTATTCCAGATGAGTTTTTGGAATGTTCATTCTAGATCTGTGAAATATGCTGTTGGTATTTTAATGGGGATTGCATTGAATCTATAGATTGCTTTGGGAAGTATGGACATTTTTATGATATTCATCCTACCAATCCATGAACATGGTATGTTCTTCCATCTGTTTATGTCTTCCTCTATCTCTTTTTTCAGTGTCCTGTAGTTTTTTGCATATAAGTCTTTTACCTTCTTAGTTAAGTTTATTCCTAGGTATCTTAATTTTTTTGGTGCGATGGTAAATGGGATTGTTTTTTTAATCTCTCTTTCTGTAATTTCACTATTAGTGTAAAGAAGTGCCATAGATTTCTTGGCATTGATTTTGTATCCTGCAACATTGCCGAATTCATTTATTAAATCTAATAATTTTTTGATGGAGTCTTTAGGGTTTTCTATGTACAGTATCATGTCATCTGCAAATAAGGACAGTTTTACTTCTTCTTTTCCAATTTGGATGCCTTTTATTTCTTCTTCTTGTCTGATCGCAATGGCTAGTACTTCTAGTACTATGTTGAACAGGAGTGGTGAAATGGGGCATCCTTGCCTTGTTCCTGTTCTTAGGGGAAATGATTTTAGTTTATGTCCATTGAGTATGATGTTGGCTGTGGGTTTGTAACTTTTAATAAATTGGCAAATTGGCAATAAAAATTGAACTGTTTTCCTGGATCCTGGAAGACACTCTAGCAAAATATCTAAACTGAGGAGATGACCATGGGAACCTCCAATGTGTAACTAAGTTGGACAGAAGTTACAGGTAATCTGGGGACCTACTACCTGTAATTAGCATCTGAAGTGGGGGTATTCTTGTCAAACTGAACCCTTAACCTGTAGAATCATTGTTAGTGTCAGAGCTGAATTGAATTGGACACCTACCTAATGTTGGACAATTGTTCCATGTAGGATAAAACCCCCCACATATGATTTTCTAGCATGAATGGAGTAAAACAGTGTATTTTTTTTTCTAAAAAAGGGGATACCTGCTCTGCCCACCATGTAGAGTTATTGAAGGAATCAAATAAAATCATGTTTTGGGCAAATTGATAGATATGAAGTATCACTAATTTTGTGAACCAACATTGAGACAAAATTAAAACTAGTGCCCGAATTTCCAACAAAAACTCTTGTTCTCTGGTTCACAGTGTATATATTAAGTCTTTTCGGCACATTCTCTCTCAAACTTGCATTGCCTTTCAGGGATATTTGACTGTGTGCCCTGCAGAGCTTGAAGCAACATATATTATACATGCAGAGCTTCTGGAGGTTTAGTTTTAGGCAAAAAAAAAAAAAAAAAAGATTTTTTTGGGGAAAAATTTCTTTAAAACAAATATTCATTCACCATGTGTTTATAGAATGCCTATAGAGTATAAGCTATAAGTAGCTGAAGAGCCATGATTGTCTCTCATCACTCATTCAAGATCTGTAACACAATTCTATATCCCATCTAATAAAAGAGTAATGTGCAAATCAACTGTCACTCTGGGACAAAAATGGCCACACCCATAGCTGTGGGGCAGGACACTGGCGGCATTACCCTGGCAATGGGAGCCCAGCAGGCAAACAGACCACAGGCAGCACCCAGCAGGGCCTGCTGGGAGGTTGCTATGATGACCCCCGAGCAGATGAGCGGAAGCCTCAGGCGGCGCCCAGCACAGCCAGCTGGGCTCCAGCTGTGGAGGAGGCAGAGCCTGTGATCGAGACCCCAGAGGCAGCGCCCGGCTGCCTCACCCAATCTCACCCAGGCTGGTCAGGCATCCCAGTAGGGACCCAAACCCTGAAGGGCTGTCAGCAGCCTGAAAACGGCCCTCACCCCCTCACCCAGTCTGGCCACCCCATGGGGTGAGGGTCCCCATTGGGGGGCTTGGAAATCCTTCAAACAACCATCAGCCCCTCAACCAGGCATGCCAGCAGGTGGACATCCCCCGAGGGGTCCCAGACTGGGAGAGGGCACAGGCCAGGCTGAGGCACCCCTCTGAGTGTACAAATTTTTGTGCACCAGGCCCCTAGTCTATATATAAAAGCCTAATGTGCAAACTGTCCACTTGGGAGTCTGACTGGGAGATGGGGAATTTGATTGCTCGCTATGATGTATGCTGACCACCAGGGGGTGGTGCAGAATGAAGGAAGGTCCTGGCTGTCAGCCAGGGAAGGGAGGTCCCGTCAGCAGCCAGAAGGCCCCGATCGGCCCTGATCTCTAGCCAGGATTAGGGATCCTACCCGTGCATGAATTTCATGCACCAAGCTTCTAGTATGGGATATATAATTATCCTCAGTTAATCAGACTTAGTCTGTTCAGGTTGCTATAACAAACTACCATAGACTGAATGGCTTAAACAACAACCATTTATTTCTTAAAGTCTAAAGGCTAAGATGTCCAGGATTAAGGTGCTGGCAGATTTGGTGTCTGGTGAGAGCCTACTTCCAGGTTCATAGACTGCCATCTTCCACTTGTGTCTTCATATTGTGGAAGGGTGAGGGAACTCTGTGGGGCCTCTTTTATAAAGCTGCTAATACCTTTCATTAATCACACCAAATGCTGTACTTCTCAACACCATCACCTTGGAGATTAGGATTTTAACATATGAATTTTGGAGAGACACTAACATTCAGACTATAGCAATCAGTATGGTCAACCAGTCTTACCACTTTTATTCTTCACTAGTTTGAGAGGTTATTTTAATTTGAATATTTTCACAATCATTATGAAACTCTAAACTCAGGACTAGCATGTTGAATTACAGCCCTGAAAACTGTGTCAAACTTTCCTATGTGCTTGGTTCTGAAATTTCCGTGTGATAAGTGTTGTTTTGTTCTGTGGTTTTCTTGGCCTGGGGCCCTATAAACCTCATTTCTGTCTTTGAAATGGCCTTCTCTAGCTTTGAGGAACAATCACTCATTCCTTTGTAAAACTTTATGATTTATGCTCTTCCTTACCCAGAGTTCTCTTCAGTTAATCTTTTCACTAAATATAGCTATTTAATAACTAATTGTCCTTCAACTTAAGGTTAAATTTTCTATAAATAAAACCATCAGAAAGCAAACATAAAAGAAGACAGCATGGTATGGTCCTGACCCAGGCAGATGGTCTGAATCTTGCCCCATTTAAAAGCATGCACACTGCCCTGACCTGTTTGGCTCAGTGGATACAGCATCGGCCTTTGGCCTGAAGGGTCCCCTGGTTCGATTCCGGTCAAGGGCATGTACCTATGTTGTGGGCACATCCCCAGTAGGGGGTGTTCAGGAGGCAGCTGATGGATGTTTCTCTCTCATCGATGTTTCTGACTCTCTATCTCTCTCCCTTCCTCTCTGTAAAAAAAATCAATAAAATATATATATTTTAAAAAAGCACGCACACTAGATAGTCTTCACCCCTCAAGGTTCCCTTCTACAAATATCAACAATGAATTTCTCTGACCATGTTTCTCAGTCTTTCCCATAGGAATACCCCCTGTCAGGGGGCCCATGTCCAGACTTCCTTGACATCTCATGGTTATCCTAAACATTTATATCTGTTCTACATGCTATGTACTCCAATTTGTTCTAATATACAAATCATGTTTGTCCTCTATATCTTTGAGTGAAATTTATGCTCCAGAGAGAGAGTTTTATATACCTCTAGTATATGACAGCATACTTCCAGGAGAAACCCATCCTTTATAAGTGTGGTTGTTAAGATGATACTCAGGACTGAAAATAGTCAGCAAGTGTGCATCAGTAAGAACATATTGGCTGTTAAAATATTGAAACACCCTTTATCAGTTGGTAAGTAACTGCTATGCAAACCCTTGAGTGGTATCCATGTCCCACATTACCCCTCTCTTCAGACCCCTGAACTAAAGAGTTAAGACCTATACCCCAGGTCACTTCCTATTCTGAGTACCTTGTGGCCTATACCATCCAAGCTGTTAAATATTTTGAAAATCATCCCATGTTACAGGTAACATATATGAAGCTCCTGTCATATGTTATGTACTAAATAAAGAGCAGGCATTTTCATTCTCATGGTTTTGGAGAATTCAGTCTACTTGGGAGTATGTAATTTGAATAGCACAGTAGCCAGCATTCCTTCCTTCCCCACATTGGTACATAGCCTTCCTTCCTTTAGGGAACTGAAGCTTTCCTAGTCTCTGAGGTTTCCAATTGGAACACTCTCCCTCCAGTGGCCCTTGAAATGGGAAGTGATATAGGTCTAGAAAATTATAGTTCCCACAAAGGGCCCGGTGCATGAAATTCATGCACAGGGGGCGAGGGTGGATCCCTCAGCCTGACCTGCACCCTCTCCAATCTGGGAGCTCTCAGGGGAGCTCTCTCCAATCCAGGAGTTTCTGTCTGTCTTTGCAATATATGAGCTGATTGTCTGAGACCCAAACCCAGTTTGGTTTGGTGCTCACATAATAATAGAGGTCTTTTTTCTTAGCTCTATTGGTGGAGATTTCCTAGAAGTTGCAGGATATCTTCCTTTTAATCTTTCCTCGACACTCTGACTTTACTTATGTCTCTCATCTTTGCTTTCCCTCCATCCCCCATCCGCAATGGTAACTTGCTCCAGGCTCATTTTGCGCTAGTGCCTAGGAGATCCCGCAATGCATCTGCCACCAAAATGATGATTACCAGAATTCTTGGTGCTCCCTGTGCTCTTGGTTTCCGCTTCTGGTCCAGGGGCTGCAGAAACCAAAAGGACTGGGAACTCCAGCCACCCCCAGGCTGGGCTGACAGGACTGGACACTCCAGTGGCATCCCTAGGACCCCAGCTGCTCAGCGCCAGTGTGCGTGTGCAGCAGGCAGGCGGGCGTCCCGCCCCGTCCCCAGTTGCTCAGTGCCTGAGCGTGTGCACACTGCCCACAGGCCCGCCATCTTTGTTGGGTTAATTTGCATACTCCTGACTGGCTATGGGTGTCACTGAGGGATGGTAAATTTACATATTTGTCTATTATTAGTATAGATTCCCTCATAGAAATGTGCTTGTGACTCAAGATAAGTATGTGACACAAATTGGACCAATTAGAATCTCCCCCTAGAACTCTGGATATGAATGCAGGGACTGAGTCACTCCTTGTTCCCCTTGGAAGGGTTTCTCTGTGTACTGGGGTTCAGAGACACTTCTCTGAAGTCTCAATGAGCTGAAAGTATGTGGTCCCAGAACTTTTTGTGGCCTTGACCATATGATGAAGAAGCAGCCTGAGAAGTGATAAACTGACAGAAACAGACAAATGGAAATATTGTGAAAATGAGAGGCCTGGATGATACTGCCTAAATATTAGACCCAATATCCACCCTTTACAACAATGCTTCTCATATTTGAGTGGGTATCAGCACCGCAGGCAGAGCTAACAAGGAATCCAGAGGCCCAGACTTGCTGACGATGGAAAGGGCCGGGCTTTGTTTCTGCCACATACTCCTGGTGATTGGATACACACCCAAGTTCAAGAACTACAGCTTTACAAGAATGAGATCCAATACGTCTCCTCCTTTGCTATAGTTACTTGAGTTGCCTATAAGCAGAGGTGAAGAAAAGCACTTACTAGAAGCACTCTATGATACCATAGGCAGTGAATGAAGCAAACCTCTGGTCAATGGCCCTGTCTCCTCAGTCTTGGGTAGTTTAGTGAATTGTGGTTTTTACTCCTGAGGAATATATCCTCCATGGACTCAGTGCTGGCCAGAGTGAGGTGCTGAAGTGGTTAAGGCAGGAGTGACACCTTCCATCTCCTTGGGCTCCCCTGCATCCACAGTTATCTGATGGGCTTTTCCTGTCTTGACTTACCTTCTGAAACTCCAATAAAGTCTGTGGTCTAAATGTTCCCCTTGCTCCTGACCACCCTGGTGTCTTTCCTCTGTAACCCTGCGAAGGATGCCATGTGAGGGTAATGAACTTTATTTTTCCCTAAACCTCATTTCTGTCTCCTCTTGGGGCTACACCACACTGACCATGTCATAAAGTGTACAGATTACATCGCCTCTCGATAAAACACCTTGAGATTAGTCCTCAGAAACAGATGAAAAGATCAATTGTTTGCCAACTTTCAGTAACAACTCTTCAGTGCATCATCCCTGTCACATTCCATTTAATTAGGTTGTGAAGTACATGATGGTGTGTGAACTACAGAAGCCAACAATCAACACCCCACTCCAAGCTCCCCAGAACTAAAGTATCAGCTGGAACCCTTTCTGTTAGAAGTGACAACACTCAATAGAATCTATTGCATTTAAAAATAAATCAATGTAATTAAAAAATAAAAAGGAATGTAATCTCTAATTTAGGCTGAAAAGTCCAGGTTTAATTTCAGGCACGACTGGATTGGGGGCTCAAATGATATCATGGGGACTCTGTGTCAGTCCATCTCTTGGCTCTGCCTTCCTTTGTGTGGACTTGTCTCAGCTGCAAGTGACAGCAGCAGCTTCAATCTTTACAGTTGTCTCAGGTTTCAGTGGGTGAGGCTTAGGGATTCTATTCCTACAAGTCCAGAGAATATCTCTCACCAGCCCTGACTGGGCCCCATGAACACTGTGATCCAATTACAGGGAAATAAGGTGGATTGATGGGCACCATCCTGGGTCACATGACTTTTCTAAACCAATTGCAGGGAAGAATACAGTGGATTGATAAACATTGCTCTGGGTCGCATAACCACCCTCCACCAATCACTGGGAAATGCACTGGACTGATGGGCCTAGTCCTTAGTCACTGATCACTCTTGACAGTGGAAAGGGGTGTCTGTACAGGGCCTGGAAATGGTTTTATAATCACAATTCATTAAGAGTGGGAAAGGATGACTTTAAAGAGGGAATCAGTACACACTTACTAGACAGAATGAGTGAATGCCAGGCAGCAAAATCAACAGATGGCTACTACAGTTGGATTGTTGTTATTTTATTATAACTTCTCTGGGAAAAAGCCAATGAGAACAAATTCAGCAAATCACAGACTTGCACAAAAGAGAAGAAACACAAGAATCTAAGGCGCTCAGTCTTTTTTCACTAACTACAACATAGTTTATACTATTGAAGACAGATGCTTACTTATCAGCCAAAAGTATTCCAAATATTCTTCCATCTGCAGATCATTCAAGAGCTTTGCAATTTTTACTAGTTTATGAGAAAATTGGGGGAAGGGCAATTTAAAATGAAGTAATATGTTTGGAGGAAAGCTAAAGGCCTAAGTTATTTCACCATTCTGGAATTCAGAGCAATAAAAAAGTAAACAGTCTTATTGGCTCAAAGGAGAATCATTTCATGTATGAAACAACTTTATTTGGGCTATTTTGGCATCTCAAGAGACTTTCTCTGTGGATGTATTATAAAATAGCTCCTCATGTTTTTATTATATACTGTCTTGTTGGGCCTTGTGAAACAAGAAATTGTTTGCTGTATTTAGTTGCTGTGTGGTGGGGCTTTAAAAATCATTTATTTGCCTTTTGGTGTAGTATTCACATCCTTTTCACAAATGTAATTTTGAAAGTTTTTATTAAAATTTATTATAACATATAACTTTGAGATAATTGAACTGAAGGCTTCTTTACCCAAATTGCCCTTGACAGTACTACTTCATGGATTCTAAAAACAGGACAAATTTTTGGAACTTGTCCCTGATGTTGAACATTTGAAGATGATCTTTGATCTCTAGAAATATTTATTCCCAAACAGTTGAAATCAATTCCCTTATGAGTTTATACTGATGGTAATTTAAGGAAACTAAACAATGTGAATTGAAAATGACTTTTTCTTTTCAAATCTTACCAATTGTGAGAGACTAGTGGATTCTCATCACCAACAATGAGATATTGCCAAGAACTGAAAATTTAGAACAAATCAGGGAGTGCTCTTCTGATGGATAACATCAGTATTTGAGTTCCATTGCTCCACTCTGGTTACATTAATGGGACTCATACCCATATGGTTTAATTATGGCCCAGAGTACCTCTGATCAGATGAACTTCATAGGTGGAACAAAGTATGCACAGAAAGTGTGCCTGCCTAGGATGGAAGCTAAGTAGGTGATTGCCTGCAGTATGTAATTCAAAGGATTTTGGAAGGGATCATGCCTAAAGATTAAGAACCCACAGAAGTAGCCCCACAACAGGCACTCAACAAATATTTAATCAAGGAAAAAATAAATGAAGGAATCAGCATAAAGCCATCTTATAGATAAAATTTAAAAAGTATCAATGTAAACATTCCTCTTAATTTACCTCCCTTACTCCTAGCCATGCCTATTCATATATTAACCCTATAGCAGTGACAATTGTCTTTAAAGATATCATACTAGGATAGAACCAAGATGGTGGCATAGGTAAACACCTATACTTGCTGCCTCCCACAACCACATGAAAATTACAATGAAAATACATAACAACTATCATCCAGAACCATGGGAAAGCTGGTTGAGTGGAAGTACTACAACTAGAGAGGTAAAAAAGAAAATGCATTGAGACTGATAGGAGGTGTGGAGGCATGGAATGGGCTGGCACCCCGGTGTGCAGCTTCTTTAATTGGGAGGGAGATACAAGCTCCCACTTGCTCTGAGCTCTAGTGCTAGGTGAGACTCTGGAGGACCCAGACACATATGGGGAGAAATTGGACTGAATAGCATCTGGGCAGGAATGTGGGGGCAGGTTTCTTCCAGACAGAGGTGCTCACAGCAGTCATTGTTCCTGTGCTGGGACCTCCCTGATACAGGGCTGACTGGCAGCCATTGCTGTTTGCTCTACCCTGGAGATTCCCTGAGACACCACCCTACCCAATTTAAAACCCCACCCAAGCTGTGCGCAGCAGCTTTTGCATATGAATGGCCTGTCCTTTCTTAGCCTAAAACCTGTCAAACAAGCTGCAGCTAGGTCAGGAACTCCAACGCTATCAAAAGAAGGCCAAGGCTGGGACCAGCACCAGCCTGCCTTGCTTCATGGCTGGGCCTTGTCTGGATACTTCCAAACCTGATACAAAGAGGAGGAATCTGCAGATCTCTCTGTAGCTCATGTTGAGTGGACCCAAGCAGTGGCTGACTTTGCACCTCCTTGGAGATCCAAGAGCCAGTGTACCCAGTGGTTAGTGCGAGACCATACCAGATTACAACTCATCACATCCATAAGCAACACCCTCAAGAGGCAGACTCAGTGACTACTAAAGCCTCATTGAAGCAAGTCCTGCCCCATAAGAGTGTTTCCTACACGGTAGCTGTTCCATTGTAGTCTCAGCTGGTCCTCACAGCCAATTGGCCTGGAGGTCAATTCCTCCCAGTGATACTAACAGCAATCAAGGATCAACTACAACAACACTGTTCACACAGCCCACAAAGAAGTGTACTAAGAGTGTCCACCTCAGGTGACTGGGGAAGCTGAGTCACTGAACCCTATAGGACACTTACAACACAAGGTCACTCTATCAGTTCAAGGAGATCTAGCAGCTACCCAATACATAGAAACAAACACAGTGAAGCAGCCAAAATGCAGACACAGAAACATGTCACAAATGAAAGAAAGGGAAGAAAGCAAACTACTGGATTATTGAATTTAAAACCACAGTTATAAGGTCACTTAAGAATCTTCTAGAAACCTCTGAGGAACTTAGTGAGACCTTCAAGGATCTTAGTAAGAATGGCAAAAAAATGGAAAAGGGCCAGTCAGAAATTAAGCATACACTGACTGAAATAAAGAATAATATACAGAGATTCAACCATAGAGTAAAGGATCCCAAAAATCAAGTCAATGATTTGAAATACAAAGAAGCAAAAAACACCCAACCAGAAGAGCAAAAATAAAAAAGAATCCTAAAATATGAAGATAGTGTAAGGAGCCTCTGGGACAACTTCAAGTGTACCAACATCCAAATTATGGGGTTGCCAGAAGAAGGAGAGAGCAAGATATTGAAAACCTATTTGAAGAAATAATGACAGAAACCTTCCCCTACCTGGTGAAAGAAATAGACTTACTCGTACAAGTCCAGGAAGTCCAGAGAACCCCATACAAGAGGAATTCAAAGAGGACCACACCAAGACACATCATAATTAAAATGCCAAGGGAAAAAGACAAAGAGAGAATCCTAAAAGCAGCAAGAGAAACATAGTTACCTATAAGGGAGTGCCCATATGACTGTCAGCTGATTTCTCAACAGAAACTTTGCAGGCTGAAAGGGAGTGGCAAGAAATATTCAAAGTGATGAATAGCAAAAACCTACAACCAAGATTACTCTACCCAGCAAAGCTATCATTTAGAATTGAAGGTCAGAGAAAGAGTTTCATAGACAAGAAAAAATTAAAGGAGCTCATCACAATCAAACGAGTATTATATGAAACTAGTGGTCCAGTGCACAGAATTCATGCATAGAGGGAGGGTTCCCTCAGCCCAGCTTGCACCCTCTCCAATTTGACACCCCTCTCACAATCTTGGGCAGTTGGCTCTTAAGTGCTCACCTGCCTGCCTGCCTGATCGCTCTTAACTGCATCTGCCTGCCTGCGTGATTGCCCCCAACTGCCCTCCCCTGCTGGCCTGATCTCACCCCCAATTGCCCTCTCTGCTGGTCTGATCATCCCTAACTGCCTCTGTCTTGGTCCCCACCACCATGGCTTTGTCCGGAAGGAAGTTGGATGTCCAGAGATGGTCCAGTTGAGCCAGTCTAATTAGCATATTTCCCTTTTATTAGTATATATAGATTATATAGGATAGGATGGTTTAAATGGGTGTGTGTGTGTGGGGGGGGAAGAGCCTTTTTCAGCAGGAGAAGATGCTCTTGGCAGACAAAAATACATAATCCCTATATCTGGACTGATAGTCAACCATATGCACTCTACTGCCAAACTGGTCATTAAAAAATTGAACTGCTTTCTTACACCTTGCACCAAATAGCTGTTGCCCTTAAAATTCCTCCTCAGCCCCTATCTTAGATTCTGCCTTTGCAGTTTACCCAGATTTGGTTCTAATTGGTCAGTTTCTATGCCAGTCAGTGTCAGAAGCTCCACCTCCTAGGCAGCCATTGGCTCCTCACAGTTCACCCAGATTTGGTCTTGATTGGTCAATTTCTATGCCAGTCAGCATCTCTGGGCCTATCTTGGGCCTGATCAGAGGGGTGGGGCTCATTAGCAGCCCCTGCAGAGGCCCAGAGAGAAAGAGGCACAGCTGCTGCTGAAGCTCAGAGAGAAAGAGGTAACAGCCGATCAACAACTGCCATGGAGGCTGCAGATGAGACCTTGCCTCTCTTTGGGTCTGATCTTCAGACCCCTGGGCAGTCAGTGCTGGGTTGCTGTGCCTGCAGTGGTGGCAGTCAGCAACCCAGCACTGACTACAGGACTGACTTCCAGTGTTCAGTCGAGCCTTCAGTCATTACAGACCCTGGGTTTTTATATATTAGGATGCTGAAGGGTATTATTTAAGACTAAGGAGAAGAAAAAGGTGAAGATAAAAAATTATGAACAACAAAGTGACAACAAATACATATCTATCAACAAGTGAATCTAAAAATCAAATGAATAAAAAATCTGATGAACAGAATAAACTGGTGAATGGAATAGAATCAGGGGCATGGAAATGGAGTGGATTGACAATTCTCAGGGGGGAGGGGGTGTGGGGGAGTGTGGGAAGAGATTGGACAAAAATATTATATGCATCTATGCAGTACCTATGGATGCAAATAGTGGGGTGGTGAGGGAACCGGTGGAAGGGAGCTGTGGGGGGAAAAAGAGAGATATCTGTAATAATCTGAACAATAAACATTAAAAAATATATATCATACTAGAACTCAGAGCATATGTTTACCCATCTTCCTAGAGATAAAAATAATTGTATAGCACCAGTCTGGTTTGTTTGGCCCACAAGCCCAGTGTGACCCTTGTAAGTTAGTGTTACCGGTTTTACTTCTGCTTGGCCCCAGCTCAGTTCTCGCCATCTCCGTTCTCGCCATCTCCTTCCATATGTCCATTAACTCCTGCAAATGCCTCCATGAGGAAATCCACAAGGAGTTGCTGGTGACCAGTGTATAGAGATCACCGACAAGTGTGGAGGCACTGGCACCCTACACACCCACCTCAAGATTACAGATTCTGTTTGACATATTCAAGGAGGATGCAACCAAGGGGAAATTTGCCATTATCACTGAAGAATATAACATGTTCAAAGTGTGTTTTAAGAGCAAGGGAATAAGGCGGATACCTGACCAACTCATGATCCTTGACATGAAGCATGGTGTGGAGGTGAAAAAATTACGAAATGATCACAAAAGTTGAGAAGTTCAAACCTTTAGAGGTGTAGATAGGAAGCCTAGAAGACCTTCAGAATCTATCGTTAGTAATTTTGCCTACATGGAGGAGCGAGAGGAAGAGATGCATGTTACCAGAGCATCAACAAACACTTCAGCATCTTCTCAATGCTTCAGTGGACTAGCCACTTGGCAGGTCTTCTGCTTTGAGCATTTATTTAAGACAATGAAATTGATGGAGTAATAATGCCTACTCCCCTCCCACCTGTATGTCAGCCAGCAGAACATCCCTGGAAAGTGCCTGGCCTGAGGCATTCTATCAACACCACCTTCAAGGCACATTGAAATTTTCTTGCCAGAGCTTTCTTGGTGTGGGAGGACATGGGTTACCACCTAAACCCAACAAATCAATGAGGGACCTCTTGTCAACTTGATAATATTTGGACTGGTTTTGCAACAATAAGATTATTATTAGAGTCACCTATGACAAAAAATAGGGGCTATCTAGGTAATGCTGGAGCCAACATTTGATCACAAGGTTATCACAGCTTGGGTTTCCATTCTAGTTCTTTTACCAGGATTTGTAGGACCATGTGGAACTTGTTTCATTCTCATTGTCCTCTTTAGATTTCCATGTGAAAATACCCTTAGCTTTATCTTAACCCTTAACTGAAATGTTTAGGTAGCTTCTGGTGGTATCCTTTCATCGTTTTATGTCTCTTAAAAGAGTGATAGATGAGACACCTCATAGAAATGAGTTTTGAACTATAGATAACTCTTTAAAAGAAAATTTAATTAGCAGATAATAAAAATATTTGTGCTCAATGCTTGAACTTTTTCTTCTAGTGTATTTTGTTCTATGCAATTTTATTAGATGTGTAGATTCATGTGACCACCATGGCAAAATGCAGAACATCTCCACAACTCTGATCTTTTGTGCTACCCTTTTAAAGCCACAGCCATTTCCCCTCCTTCTCGTAAGCGCCAACCTCTGGCAACCTCTAATTTGTTCTCTGTCTTTCTAATTTTATCATTTCAAGAATGTTATATAAGTAGAATCATATAGTATGTAAACCTTTGAGATTAACATTTTTTTCGCTCAGCATAATTCCCTTCAAATCCATCCAAATTGTGGCATGTATCAATAATTTGTTCCTTTTATTGATCAGTAGTATTTCATGGTATGGATAAACAATGGTTTGTTTAATCATTCACCCATTGAAAGACATTGGGGTTGTTTTCAGTTTTTGGCTGTTACTAATAAAGCTTCTGAAAATATTAGGAAACTAATAATTGTGAACAGAGATAGAATTTTCAAAAGTACATAAAATTAGGTCCTTGAATAATAAAAGCTAAAACATGATTATCTTGTGTGGTATCATACTAGCAGAATTTCTATCTTATAGAGAAATCCATTACCACTATGTCTAAGTAACTGAAGCCCCCAAATGTATTAATCACAGAGGTCCCTAAGTTGTACTACTTAGGGGCAGCATTTATGGACACAACCATGTATGTGGTACCCTGCAGTTTGTAACCTAGTGCCCTCACAGTTATTTTACTCAACATCTATTGTTGCATTTGTTGCTTCTCCAAAGTTTCAGTTTTTAAATGGGCTTGGTCTAATTATTTTCAGATCTTAATCTCATATTAATTAGTAGATCTGCAAAAGTTTGCTCTAAATGAATGCATTATTTTATCTCTCCTTCTCCCTCTCCCTGTTCCTCTCCCTGTCCCTCCCCCTCTCCCTTTTTTGTGGGACTGGAACTCAGGAAGAAAAGGAATCCCAAGAAGAACCTAGATGCCTTCAGTTGGAACAGAAGATGACATCAGGTAGAGTACATTCCATGTGACACATTCTTTCCTGGGCTGCTTTTGCTGACAGCAGGGCACACAGCTTTCAGATTGCAACAGAAAATCTGTATGTTCTGAGTGATTGGAAACATGACTAGAAATGTCACTTGTGATGAATTCCAGGCATGATATCTGGACAATCTAGTCACGATGCAGAAAATGGCTTCTCTCCTTCCTTCTCTCATTGATTACAGTTGTTGTTTTTTTTAAATCCTCACCCTAGAATATTTTTCCATTGATTTTTTTTTGAGAGAGTAGAAGAGATGGAGAGATGGGGGAGATCTAGAAACATTGATGTGAGAGAGACATATCCATTGGTTGCCTCCCTGACCACAGCCAGGGATCAAACCTGGAACTGAGGTATGTGCCCTTGGCTGGGAATTGAACCCATGACTCTTCAGTCCACAGGCTGATGTTCTAACTACCAAGAAAACCAGCCAGGACTGATTATAGTTTTTGATGAATAAATACTTGCAGTAAAGTACATAATAATTATGATGAAAAAAATTCAAGTTCAGTAATACTAACCAACGTAAGTAGTTATCCACTGAAAAGTTTATGCTTATCTTGGAAAATGTTATTTAGATGCATTTGCTGTTGTTGTTTTTACATTAGTGTATAGTTAAATATGCAACTTTGCTAAAGATATTTACCCCATAATAGGACTTTCAATGAGATAATATGGAAAGAAACAAATGATGGTTTCTAACTATGAACAGTACTGATACTGGGTTGTAATTGTCATAAAAATACATTAGTTGAGTGGAACTAATAAGAATGAAAACTAAATCTTAATACTGTCAGCTTCTATTTTCCAGTGGCTTTTTGTTTGTTTATATAATTAGAGGTTAGAAGTGGACTCCATATGTGTTTGCTGCTGGCAGAGGCTCATGTTCTTGTAATTTAATGGAAATCGGGGAGCAGAATTAAGAAAATGGAAATGGTAATGAAAAAGAATGTGGAGAGTGTAGGAGGAAAGCTGGTAGCCTGCTCTGATAGAGATGGAAGAGAGAGAATTAGCAATTAATCAGCTCAACCAGCTCCCTTTACTCCCAGGGTCGACCCCCAGCAATAACAAAAATTGCCTCCTTCTAGGACACTCTCCCCTTGCACTCAGGGCATGGCTGGCTGACTCCTTCTTGTCGACCAGGTCTCAGCTGAAAGGTCCAGTGCTGCAGGCCAGTGTCTCATTCCTGCCAAGCACTCTCCATCCCATTGCCCATTTTTATTTTGCTCATAGCACACATTATGACCAAAAATAATCTTTCTGTTGATTGGTTTACCTTCTTAATGTCCCCTGAGAGTAAGATCTTAGCTACTTTAATGTTATTTCTAGCACATTGGGCAGTGCCTGCCACACAGTAATCAGTGAGAAAATTCTTACTGAGGTCTCATATCCCCTAAGTGAGAGGCGTTCTTTTTCTCTCTGTAACTCAGATGTGGATGGGCTGGGTTTGATGTGAGCCAAATCCATTCCTATTTTGGATTTCTGGGCTATAAAGAAAACAAGACATGATGCTTGCCCTTTAGAAAACAAATCATGTCTAAGAGACAGATGCAGTTAGAACATGAAAAATAATGTAAAAAGGTTGATACCATTAAAGCGCTACTGCAAGCACTGAGGAAGGGACAACTAAATTTGCGTTGGAGTAGAATCTAAGAAGTCTCCTGGACTAGATGATTCTTGTACTGAATATGGGAGTTGAAAGGAGGTACTGAAAACAGAGTTGCAGTTTGTTGTTATACCCCTGAAAGTATCCTGAGTGCCATTTTTGATTTTTATTTCCCCAGCCAGAGAAGAAGGCTGGAATGATAGCCATTGCTGACTCAATACAAATTTGGCCAACCAAAAAACTTTGTTTCTCAGCTGCTGTTATGAGCAATATTCTTTGCTGTCTTGGCATAGTGTTCACTATATTTTGAGGACATTTGTTCACATCCAAAGCTTTGATTACCCTGTATGTCGTGTAGCCACCACTGCTCATCAAGGCTTTTCTAAGACCACTTGACTCCCATGAGTTCTGCTGTGACATCTCAGGATGAGAAATCAGACATTCCATTTTCAGATGTCCAGTAGAGTTCCTAGATCATTAGGGCCTTGGTGTATTTTACCAGAAGTCTAGTGTAGTGTTAAAAATTT
>PVJC01012709.1:0-39209 GCA_004026665.1 Murina feae | reverse complement strand
GCGGCCTGCTTGGCAGCTTCCCAGGTCGCTTCCGGGGATCAGGGAGCAGGAAAAGGCTGACCTGACCACGAGGCGGGGTTTTCCCTGCTTTCTGGTGGCTGGAGGAACATGGGCAGTAGGCAAGCTTGGGAGGCAGGCCGCACCCAGCCCTGGCCACGCTCAAAAAAGAGAACAACATGCAGGGGAGGGCAAGAGTCTGAGAGATCAACATAGAGGGGGTGCCTGCTCCAAGCCTTGATGGTGTGCCTGGGGGCAGGCCCCCAACAGGTAGACACACACAGGAGGACTGCTCCGAGCCTCAGATGCGGCTGGGGGTAGGTCCCCAGTGGTGACACACACACACATACACACACAAAAGGCGCCCGGCAGACTAGGGCCATCATAGGACATCCACTGAGGGGTCCCAGACTGTGAGAGGGCACAGGCCGGGCTGAGGGACTCCCTCCACCCCGAGTGCACAAATTTTTGTGCACCGGACCCCTAGTGTGGAATATAAAACTGAAACTTATGAACACAAACAGCAGTGTGGTGGTTGCCAGAGGGAAGGGGGTGGGGGAAGAAAGGGGTCCTAATATGAGGTGACAGGAGATGATTTAACTTTAGATGGTGGGCACAATATACAGATTTTGTAACTTAATAACCCACACATGAAACCTAATGTTCATGTTGGTTAATGTCACCTGAATAAAATTTTTTTAAAAAGAAGTGCCCCTAACTGGAACTTTAATATCCACCTAAGTTATCAGAGAAAAATATTCAACACATGATTATAAATGCACAACTTTAACCAGCCTTTCCATTCAGTTTGTCATTTACAATTCAGAGTAATCATAGTGGCACAATTTGAATTAAAGAAGACATATAGTAAGTGCATATATTTTTAGAAGGCTGCTTCACTTTCGTGGGGGAAAAGCAAATAGCTAAGAAATATAATAAAAAAGAGGTAAAATTCATAGTCTAGGCCAGAAAATTTAATGCATTCTGATATGAATAAGATGATAATTCTTATTAGCTGAAGATTTCTAGTGCATTTTGAGTGATTTGTGTACTGACTCATTTCATTGTGTTGCTGGTTCCATCAGGGATGGGTTCTGAAGGGCTGCCATGCACGGCCAGAATGAATAAAATTCACATCACAGATTCTATTATGAGGCTTCCAGCTTCTATGGAGCTGTGTGTGCAACTGTGAGGGAGACACTGGGGCAATGAGCAGAAGAGGCAGCTTGCTTAGAATGAAATCTCATATGTCTGAGATGGAATATAATGGCCTCTAAAAATAGGTGCTAAGAAACCATTCTGTCAGGAAATAATATATCACAACGTTAAGCTTTCCACTTATGAACTTCAAAAAAGCTTTTTTTCTCTCTCTGCTGTGACCTAAAGGGGTGGAAAGCCCTTCAGCATGTGGAAATGCGAGAACTCAGAGAATTTAGACACAGGGATTCTGTGCCTTCTTTGTCTAGCTCATTTTTTAAAATGACATTGAACTAGCAAGAGCAATGAGATCCTTTAGCTCAGTGTAGAGTTTCTTATATTGTTGGACTGAGGTTCTGGGGACTGGGTTTCCAGAAAACCAGTACCTTCAACAAAATACTCACTCCCCATACTCATCCCCACCTTCAACCAGTGCTTTCATCCTAGAAGTGCTGTAAAATTATTCTTTGGAGTTGAAGATGATTCAAACATAAACTACTGCTGATGGTGACTGAGAGGGAAGGAGCATAGGTGAAAGGATAGGGTAAGAGGAAGTGTTCCAGGCTGAACTGTGTCCCCCAAAATTCCCATGTTGAGGCTCTAACCCTGCAATGTGACTGTATTTGGAGATACAGCCTTTAAAGAACGAATTAAAGTTAAGTGAGGTCATAAGGATGGGTCCTAATTCGATTGGACTGATGTCCTTATAAAAAGAGGAAAACACTAGGACAGAGAAGAAGACGTGTGAGGTCACAGCAAGAAGGCAGACACCTACTAGCCAAGGAGCGTGCTCTCAGGAGAACCCAACCTGCCCACACCCTGGTCTTGGACTTCCAGCCCCCAGAACTGTGAGAAAATTAATCTCTGCTGTGTAGCCCCAAGTCTGTGGTATGTAGCTTTGACAACCAGAGGAGACTAATATCAGAAGTGACATTTATTAATCATCCACTAGGTGACAAACTTAACACGTGCCATTAAATTCATGCTCACAATAGTCCTGGAATATAGCGAAAGCAGAGAAAACCAAGGTGTAGACAGAGCAGCTCTCTGGTCACGGAATGGGGGACTCTAAAGCTGAACTCATGTCTATTTAATTTAAAACTCAAACTGTTTCCACTGTGTTAGAGGTTCTCGAGTGTTGGTGTGCTTCACAGATATTTCTGGAGTTTGCCAAAATGTTTGAGGCCCCTCGCCAGAGCTTCACAATGAGCTGGAGGCATGGGGCCCTGGCCTCTGTGTTTCTCATAAGCTCCCAGGGGTGCTGACTCGCCCCGCTGCCCCAGTTCCCAAGCTCGAGGAAAGTTTCCTGTCTGTTGGTTTTTCAACACCCCATGGTAAGACTAGTAAAGCGAATACAGCATCTTTCTTATCCTCTCACCTTTGCTGGTATCCAGAAGCTTTAATTTTCATTAGCCTGTTGTGGGGCAAGTTTCCAACAACATCAATTTAAAATACAAACATCAACTCTGATTTGGCAAGTGATATTCCACGATCACGGAACCCTGAGAGCTCTGTTTCTGAGGGACCGACTTGCTCTGCAATCTGACATATTCGCATGAGACTCAGAATTTTACTATGGCAATCGCTGTAGTCTATGAGCTATTTATTGTCAGCCACACCCAATACCACAAATCTCAGCAGGATGAAACGCCAAATTATTTCAGGAAAGCTAATAACTACTCCTTAATTCTTAATGTTTTCTGAATCTTAGATTCTGTTTATTCTCATAAAAATTACGTGCACCCAGTTATTTCTGGCTAAGGGATTATCATGTAAAGGGAACAAGACAAATCTAGATATTCCTTCCCTATTTTCCCGAGCTGTCTGATTAGTCTTAAGGAGAAAGATACTCACATTTTCTTAATATCAGAGAATATATTTTCTTTGCATGCCATATCCCCAAGGTATGGATCTGCTGGGCTGCTTCACAATCATATGGGGACATAATTTGCTTCTAAGTGATATTTTTGAGGCCGGATTCTTGATTTCTTCTTCACTCTTTGAGGAATACAATAGACTCAGAAACTCAGCTTGGCTACAATGATTGTTGCTTATTCCCCAACTGTTTCTCTAGGGAACAAGAGGGAATAAGAGAAAGCGAGAAGGCAATAATCAATGGAGACTGCATAATGAGGCTCTGTTCCTCCATCAGGTATGAATCTGAGCAAGTGCACTCTCAGCAGGTGGAGGCCATGGGCCCTGTGGGCCAGTCCCCCAGCAGGCAGGCAGGGGACTGCTATCAGCTCAGACAGAGGCAGCCGCAGGGCACAGCAGACCTGCTCCTTGCAGCTCAGAGGAAAACTAGTACAGGAAGATCGCAGCTCTCCAAGGGGGCCCCTGCAGAGGAGAGCCGCAGCATGGGCTCTGCGGAAGGGATGTGCAGGCTCTGCTCTGACACGGAGGAGGAGGGGAAAGGTGAGGAAACACATGCGCAAGGAAGGACCTGGAAGCAGCAAAAGGTAGAAGACGGCCGCGGGCTGAACACAGGGAACCTGGCTCCAGGTTCAGTTTGCATAGTTTGTGATCACAGATCCGCCTTATGTTAGGCAATTCCTACTCCCAAGATTCCACACCTAACTTCCACTACTACCAGGGGATTAAGGGGACCCCTCTTTAGGTCGGACCACAGGGCAAGCTTAACAAGCCATGATTGTCCTCAAACATTTCCTACTACGATCATAGCTGTCCCTCCAACCGTTCAAGTTTTCCTTTCAGACACTCCTATCCCATCTAGCCCAGGACTTCAGTTCTTTCCTCTTGTGGACCTTAAGCAATCTAGGCCCAGAAAAGATGCACAGGTCAAAACTGATCCTATATTTAGAAATGCAGGTGGGAAAATGTGTGCTTATTGATGTGGAAATGGCCTGGCAGGATGTCACGGGAAGGGCCCAAGGGAGACTGATGCTTTGCTACTGCGATTTGTTTCTGTGTGTGTCTTTATAATTTTAAAAATGCCAAGACATGTTTGATGAGTTGAGAACATTTTAATTGAATAAAATAATTATTGTTTGGAGCAAAAACAAAAAAGGGTATACAGGCAATAGCTTAAGAGAATTGAATTAATTCCCAATACCCTCATATTTTAGTCCACTTTACTTAAAAACAATATACTATGCAATAGTCAAGATCCCCCCAAAAGGAATAATGAATAAAGGATGGCCCTGACTGGGGTGCTCAGTTGGTTGGAGCACCATCCTATATAGCAAAAATGGTTGCGGATTCGATTCTCTGTCAGGGCACACGCCTAGATAGTGCATTCAATCCCAGGCCGGGGTGTGTATGGAAGGCAGCTGATTGCTGTTTCTCTCTTACATCAATATTTCTCTCTTTCTCTCTTTTCCTTCATCCCTCTCTAAAAAGAATAATCAATAAAAACATATCCCAGGTGAAGATTAGAAGGGGAAAAAGAATAATACAATGGTGCCCATGTCCTTATCACCTGGCTTTGGAAATCAAACACTGTCACCACAGAGAAGGTGCCCTCACACACCCCTGTCACTTGTACATGACCATTCTATGAGAAGTGAGAACTGATGTGGGAGTTGTCCTATGTTTTACAGATGGGAATTCCAGAAAATGCTTCTCAGGAAGCAAAGAGAAGGGGTTCAAGGAAAGCCTTGGGCTGATTTTGCATTTGTTTTGTGTCACCTGCGATAATGCTTTCTTCCTTTGCAAGAAGGTATTAGGCAGAGGATGTCTGAGACAAAGGCGTGCTGTGGGCAGCTGGCCCTCAGAGCTGTGCTACAATTGGCTTACTTCCTGGGAGCATGTTCCCTGTCCTGTCCGCTGTGCCTGTGGCCGTCATCCACTCATTACGTGTGCGTCACCAGGCCACCTAATCAGCATCAGCTTTGTGGCCTTGACATTAAATGACACTTGCTTCCTGCAAGCTGTAATAAAAGGAAATAAAGAGTGCTGGCGAATAAAATATTTTGTGTTCTTTTTTATTAGCACTTGAAATAGAGTTTTTTTCTAATACGTTTTTGCATTCTGCAAGCTCAATCAAATGCAATGGATGTGTCTGTGGAAATTAATGATGTAATTAAAGAATCTGTTCCCCCTGGATCATTTGCTTGTGGTTACAGTTGTTCTTCACTCCTTTTTCTCACCAGAGTTGATGAAGCCCAGGTTGATTTTATGTAAATAAACTATGGAATGCTCATGAAGATAAGATATAAATAAGAACCACAAACTACACTTTTTTCCCCAATGGCAAAGACTCTGCTTCTGATTATTCTAAAACTCCCCTTTTGGTGGGGGGCTAGGAGGGAATAAATATGTTTTGAGATTCTCTTGTTTGTTTTCCTGGAAGAAATGACATTTAAATGATTCTCCGTATATTAACTTATCTGTATGTTAGTGCCAAGTGATCAGGCTTGCAATGCTCCTCAGGTTTATAATTGTACATAGGACGTGACAATTTGTACCTTGTTTAAGGAAGTGCCCAGGGCTCTGTCAACAGGCAGCAGCAGCTTCACATGTATGTCAGATTGAGTAGATGTCAAGGGATAGCAAACCAACACCAGAATAGTCCCTCTCATGTCCTCATAATTAGAGAGATGACACAGTGGGTCTGCCTCATCCATCCATCATGGAGCCAGGATGGGAATGGAAATGTCTCACTGATCAAAACAGCAGAATTAGATCCATCTGGTTCAGACCCTTCTCCTCAACACATCCAGAGAGTTCCTCTAACTGGGAAAATTAAAAAGACAAAAGGAAACCAAATGAGAACTAAAAAATGTTATCTATCATTTACCTAAAATCATAATATATGATATATATAGTCAGATATCTATATCTAATCTAATAAAAGAGTAATATGCTAATTGGTGTCACTCCACTACACCCTAAGCCACGCCCACCAGCTAATCAGAGTGACTATATGTAAATTGACCCAACCAAGATGGCAGCCGGCAGCCATGAAGCTAGAGTAAACAGGAGGTTTGTTTGCCCTAGTGATAGAGGAAACTAAACTTCCCACCTGTCTAGGCTGGCTGTGGCCTCCACTCAAGGCAACAAAGTTTCAATTATAGAAGATAAATAAATCCCAGATATCTGCTTCTAGCCAGCCTCACTGGGAGCTAGGTCATTGGGGTCTGTGCCCAGCCTGCAAACAGCCATCAGCCACTCACCCAGGCTGGCCAGGAAACCCAGCAGAAACCCCACCCTGATCTGGGACACTCTTCAGGGCAAACCAGCTGGCCCCCACCCATGCACCAGGCCTCTATCCTATATAATAAAAGGATAATATGAAAATTGACCCTAACAGCAGAACCACTAGGAATGGCTGGTCACTATGACACACACTGACCATCAGGGAGCAGATGCTCAATGCAGGGGCTTCCCCTGGTGGTTAGTGCACTCCCACAGGGGGAGTTCTGTTCAGCCACAAGCCAGGCTGACAGCTGCCAGTGCAGTGGTGGTGGTGGGAACCTCTCCTACCTCCTCAGCAGTGCTAAGGATGTCTGACTGCAGCTTAGGCCTGCTCCCCGTTGGCAAGTGGACATCCCCCGAGGGCTCCCAGGCTGCCAGAGGGATGTCTGACTGCCATCTTAGGCCCGATCACCCAGGGAGCTGGCCTAAGCCAACAGGTGGACATCCCCCGAGGGTTCCCAGACTGCGAAGAGGGCACAGGCTGGGCTGAGGGACCCTCCCCCCCCCCCCGAAGTGCACAAATTTTTGTGCACTGGGCCTCTAGTATATGTATATAAGCCCAGCAACCATTACGGCAGAACAACCAGAACGACTGATTGCCATGATGCACACTGACCACCAGGGGATAGACACTTAATGCATCTGCCCCCTGGTGGTCAGCGTGCTCCCACAGTAAGAGCACTGCTCAGCCAGAAGCTGGGTTCATGACGAGTGCAGCGGGAACCTCTCTCACCATCTCCGTTGCAGTGCTAAGGAGCGGCCAGCCAAGCAGCAAGGAGCAAGCAGGTAAGTGGTTAGGAGCAAGCAGGCAGGTGGTTAGGACCAAGGGGTCCCGGATTGTGAGAAGGTGCTGGCTGGGCTGAGGGTGCCCCCCCCCGCACCAATTTTGTGCATTAAGCCTCTAGAATATCATTATATCTAATGTAATTTACTGAGCCTTAACTAAAATATAATCAATTTATGATGATTTCAAATAACAGCTGTGTTTTCAAAATGGCTCTGCTGCCAGCCTCTCCTCCCTGACCCATACCTGTGGCCCTTAGCCAGGTGCAGGAGTGGCTGCCCTCCTGGTCTTGTCACTCTTCTTTCACCAGCCCGATTAAGTGTGTCTGCTGTACTTCTCAGTCTCTGTCTCATCCAGATTTTATGCCAATGTGGTCATCCATTTGTCCTAACAAATCAGATAACAGAGGTGAGCCATAATTATTTTACCCTCGTTTAATAGGAAAAAAAATGAGGTCAGAGATGCTCCAACTTGCCCAAGATCCTGTTAGTCAGTGCTGAAGTCAGAGCTAGGATTCCAAATTCCAAGCCCCCAGGACCTTTCTTCACACCATATGCTCTTGTCTTATAAGAACAATTGAAAGATGCTAATTAAGAAAATGCTAATTAACCAGTGCACCTTGGGAAACCAACATCACATACAGGAATGTCAAAAGGAGATGTACATTTGCATGTATCTTCTTAGAGATTGTAAAACCATATTCTCGGGATGTTTTTACTGAGATTCGAGGAATGATTCTTGCTTAAGACGACTGTTTCGTGGGATCCCAGGAACCCTGAAGTCCTGTGGGTTGTGCTGCGTTTGGATTTGCCATCTGTTTCTCAGCAAATGTGTTAGCATTTCAAGGCAGCAGGAGAAAAGCCAGAAAATTAGCTAGAAGAATATAATGCCTTTATTTAATAGCTGCTTTTATGAAGTTAACATCAGGTTCGTTTTTGGCCAGCAATGACTAATTCTTGTAATGATTCAGTTTCTATTTGCCACAGCTTGTTTAATACAGTTTTATTACATACTTTTGTCAAAACTTTTCTGTTACGCGTGCACACACACACACACACACACACCTAAGACAACTAACAAATACAAAGGAAAATTTTAGCCATTTCCATGGAATGAAGTTAAACTCGGCCTAGTTTCACCTTCACCTTGAACTGGACTAGTGCCAACAAGACACAACTCTACCAGCAAAGCAGAGAAGTATTATTCTATCAGAATGAAGCTGACTGTCCTTTCTCAGTTGAGAGAGGGCACTCTGGAGGCAGCTATGCTTGCCCTGGCTCCAAGGTTTATGGGTTGATTGATCCCCATTACCAGAGATTCACAGCTCACACTCTGCTAAATTCCCTTAAAGCTGCACTTTGGAAGGTAAGTTCTGAGCTGGAGACATTTTCTGCTTGAACATGGTGAGGTTTTTGGTAGAGAGAGTGGGTATACCCTCTGCGGTTTGTTCCTCTGCAATTAACTTTAGCACAAATAGTATCTAGACTCCAGGGAGGGGTCAGGGCTGAGCCTGCTGCCTCCTTGCAGGCTTCCAGGGCTCTGGATGATTCCTGAGCAGCCACACTGTGCACTGCATGGCCTCTTCCCTGAAATGTGATACAGTGTATGGTGTGGCGTTTTCCCTGGCATGGAAGGCATGCATACCAATATTCAGAAGGGGGCTGAAGGCTGCTGGAGGAAAAGAGGCCTCGAGTTTACAAATTCCTGTTCCACTTGGAGTCCACGGTCCTTAAGCCAATGAGGAGGTTTAAATAAACATCTTGCATGAGACAGACAGGTCACATGGTCCCAGGGGATCGAAATAAATCCATACATTTTCACTCTCAAGATCTACTTCTCACTCCTGTGTTATGTGAATTAATGTTTGATTGCAGCGCTGCTGCACATGCCTCCCTTTGGGACCACAGCTGCCATTGCATCCTCTGCTCAGGACACTGTTGCTACCACACCTGAGTGGGGACAGGACTGAGAAAATCACAGCAGTAGTTCTGATAACTGGAATCAGCTCTCCACGCTTTGCTTATGTTTCATTGGCCAAAGCAAGTCAGGTGGCCACACTGGTTATCTGTTGGGTTAAGTATAATTAAGTATAAGGCTCGTCCAGGCAAAGCGAGTGCATATTTGTGAACAATAAAACAAGCAGTGATGCTAATTAAGTGTTAGACCCATAATTTCCAACACTTTCAGTTCACAGGAGTTTTGGAAGGCCAGAGACCACTTAGCTTGCTCACCCTCAGATGTCACCAAAACCACTATTTACTTGGGACTGGTGTCCTTTGAACTACATTCATCTCGACTAATTTTTTTCCTTTAATAACATAAATAATAAATAAATAAATATATTCTCCTTGCGAAATATGCAGACAATAAAAATAGAACAAGAAAAGTCTGATAGTTCCTAAAACAATTAAAAATTGAACTACCATATGACCCAGCCATCCCACTTCTGGGTATATCTCCAAGAGAAAGGAAAACAGGGTCTGGAAGAGATATTTTCACACCCATATTTATAGCAGCATTATTCACAATAGCCAAAAGGTAGAAGCAACCCTAGAGTCCACTTACAGAAAAATGGATAAATGGAACATGGTATTTTACATACAATGAAATATTATTCACCCTTAAAAAGGAAGGAAATTCTGACACATGCTACAGCATAGATGAATATTGAAAACATTTATATAAGGGAAATAAGACAAATGCTGTATGATTCCTCTTGTTTGAAGTAGTCAAATTCATGGAGACAGGAAGTAGAATGGTGGCTGCCAGGGGCTGAGGGGAGGGAGGGGAACGGGGGTCATAGAGTTTGTTTTGCAAGATAAGAAAGTGCTAGGGGCTGTTGCCCAGAAATGTGGATATACTTAGCACCCCTGAGCTCTGCACTTAAAATGGCTCAGATGGTAAATTTTATGTTTATATTTATTCCCATTAAAAGATTAAAAAATTTTATAATTGAAATCAAAGCAAGAGTCTCTTTGATGACCACTTTCCAATCTCATTTACCTCTCTAGAGTTAGTATCTGCTTATTAATTTGAAGTGTATCCTTACACATTGTTGATGTGCTTACACACATTCTTACATAGATAAAAATATAAACAGTTTGTCCACACAAACAGCTGTTTTCTACTTTACATATATTATAAAGCATTACAAATATTTTCAGCTGTATATTTTGCATCTGATAGTACAGAGTGGGGCAAAAGTAGGTTTACAGTTGCTCTTATGGAAAATAATACAATAATTAGTAAACAATAATGTAAGAATAAAGTATGTGTTTCACATACAACTGTAAAGAGCTATTTTAATGCTGGTTTATATTGATCTAGCTTTTTAAAAATTGCTACAGTGATCAATAGCATGAAAGTATAATCAATCATTTAACCATTTTAATGGACATTGAAGTTGGTTTAAAAATTTTCTCTTTGAGCCTATGTGAAAGTATTTCTCTATATTAGATAACTAAAATGCTTTTTTGGATCATCAGGTATGTGTACTTCGTTTTTTAATTTGTACCGTCATGTTGCCCTCCGAAAGAGCTGAACCACCCAGAGAGCAGGACAAGGCCATTTCCCCACTTTATCAATGCTTGCTACTATCAGTCTCTTCAATTTTTTTGCCAAACCGATGTTTGGAAATGATATTTCATCCCTGTTTAGTTTGCATTCCCCTGAGTGCTAGTGCAGTGGAGTATCTTTTCACTCAGTTGTTGGTTATACGTGTGCTTTCCTCTTAGTTGTCTTCTCACATTCTTTGTCCTCTGCCCTCATTTCTTAAATCCTCACCCAAGGATATGTTTTATTGATTTTCGAGAGAGAGGAAGCGGGGAGAGAGAGAGAGAGAGAGAGAGAGAGAGAGAGAGAGAGAGAGAGGAAAACAAACAAACATCTGTGAGAGAGAAACATGGGTCAGTTGCCTCCTGTACTTGCTCCAACTGGTGATGGAAGCGACAACCTTTTTAATGTCCAGGCTGATGTTCCACCGAGCGACCGGTCAGAGCCAACTTTTCTTTTTCACCCTCTCTTTATGAATTTGTAAGAGTTATTTCTATATTCTGTCTGTTCACCCCTTGTCTTTTATTACATAAGTTGCAAATACCTTTTTGCATCATTTGTTTATCAACAGCATTTTTTCAGTTTTTCACTTACTGCTTCAAAGTACAACCTTTGTCATTTACTAAATTCCTATGCATACATAAGTCTGTTTCTACACTAACTATTGTGTTTCACTGACCTGCTTATTCCTTCCCTTTTATGTCACCCTTTCTAAATTACTATAATTTATCGTGCACTTTGATACCCTCATTAGTCTCCCATTTCAAAGTTGATCTTGCTGGCCTGGTGCATACTCTTTCAACTGAATTTCTGATAACATTTGACATGGATTGTAAAATTTGTAAGTGAGTTTTGACTGGTGTTGCAAAGAAGAATATATAGATTAATTGGGAGACAACTGATATTTTAAAAATATTGACTCATCTAAACTAGGAATGTGGTTTAACTCTCCATTTATTCAGATGCTCTTTTTGTCCTTTTATAAGTTTTCAATAGAGGCCTGATGCACGAAATTTATGCAAGAGTAAGCCTTCCTTCTCCTGGCTGCTGGCACCAGCTTCCCTCACAGCCCTCACTTTGTCTGGAATGTCATCCAGAAGGACATCTGGGAGGATGTCCTGTCTAATTAGCATATTACACTTTTATTATTATAGATATTTGTTCTCACGAGTGTTACCTTTTGCTTCTTGAGTTTATTCTTAGGATTTTAGAGGTTGGTGTTGTGAATGGCACTTTTTTCAATTGCATTTTTTTACATTTTCAATTACATTGCTTTTGGTGAAAAGCATATAGGGAAGCTGACACTTATCATACAGTGATTTTATACCCATCCACACTGAAGCACTCTTATTGGTTAAACAGGTTATAAGTTATTCTTTTGGATTTTATGGGTGGAATAATCATGTAGTTCTAAATCAAGGACATTTTTGTCTTTGCTTCACAATATTCATGTCTTATTTCTTTTTATTATCATATGGTCTAAATATTTCTAGCACAATAATGGTATCCTTGCTCTTTTAATAGTAATGCTTCTGATTTTTTATGATTCAATATGATATTTGCAGATTTTTGACATAGACACCTATAAAATCAGACTCTCAGTAAGAAACCAATGGCAATTTGAAATAGCATAATAACTTTATTTAATGACTACTATTGCAGAATTTGAAATAGCACTAATGAAGGGACTATAGTCAATCCTTGTCCAGTACTCCATATTTACAAATGTATAATCTTAAAATAAATATTGTGATGTCTACAGTTATTCGCAGAGCTGTAGAGTGGTGAAAACTTGTCACTGCCATGCAGCTTCCTAGCTGAGGTTGAGCAAGGTGGCACAGCCTTCTTGCTCAGGCCCTCTTACTGCAAAAGGTGTTCATTTCACAGTTTACGTAGTGACATGTTTTTCATATTTTTGTGCTTCAGTTGGCAATTTTTATATTTAAAATGGCCCCCAAGCATAATGCTGAAGTGCTGTCTAGTGTTTCTAAGAGCAAAAGGGCTGCTATGTGCCTTACAGAGAAAATCTGTGTGTTAGATCACCATCATTCAGGTGTGAGTTATAGTGCTGTTGACTGTGAGTTCAATGTTCATGAGTCAACAGTATATGTTATATGTTTAAACAGAAACATATGTAAAACAAAGTTCTGCATTCATCATTGACAAAACTGTGAGCAGAGGCTTGCAGGAACCTCACCCTGTATTTCCCCTAGGAGCAATGGTTCAGTGTTCCCTGATTCAGGTTCTCTATAACTTTATAGAACAGAACAACTGTGACTAACATGAATCTATATTAATGAAGACTTAAGTGCAGGGTGTCTCAAAGGGTAAGGCAGCACCCCAAGTCTTAGAGGCAGCTGCCCTTTCACTGCCTCTAAGTCAAAGGAGTTACAGAGGGTGCGATGCCCAGGGCCCAGAGGGTGAGAGTCCACAGAGTCTGCTGCCCTAAGAGCTACAGTGACAACCCAGATCACCTTGCAAGAAGGGAGACAGAGGAAAACATACCCTGGCCTCACTCTCTCCTTTCCTCAAACTTCTTGCCAAGGTTCCTATTGGGCCCAGCAGGAGAGGAGAGCAGTTGACACATCTGTACAGATGAGTGAAGATTGGAACTTAGGAAGATAGGGAATATAGTAGCATGGCATATCAATTGAATAAATGGTCCCTGCATTCCTAACTTGCTAAAGAGTTTTTTGAAGATGTATTAGGAATTATTATTGAATTTCACCAAATTATTTTTCAGGATTTATAGTTTTCTCCATTAATCTGTGAAGGTTGTGAATTACATGAATAGATGTTCTAAGCATTTCTGGGATCATTCAACTTGATCACTTTGCCTTACCTTTTTAATATCCTAATTCTATTTGCCAGTGTTTTATTTTGGATTTTCGATCAGTTGAGTTTTCTACTTTAGTGTTGGTATCTTGGTAAATCTAGTCTTTAGAAATTAAATAGGAAGATTTTCATTTTTCTTATGTTTTGTCTTAGTTTTTATAACATGGGAATTACTGCTTCCTTGAAATTTTTTGAGAATTCATAGCACTTTCTGGACAGTTTCTCCTTGGTGTTTTATCAGTTTATTCTTCATATTTCATTTTTCTTTCTTTTTTTTTAAATCACTTTGGTGACCTGCTTCTTTGCTATATGAGAGAGAAAGAGAGAGAAAGAGAGAGAGAGAGTTACTCACTGCCATAGATATTGACAGACTGCTTTCCAAAATACATTGTAGCAATTCACACACCTGCCCACAGTACCTGAGGCTTCTTTCTCGGAATCTTTGCCAGGAGCCCTTGTTTTAATTATTGCAACTCCAAGGAATAAAATTCTGTTGTGTTGATTTGCTGCCCTCGATGCACAGACAAGATCAAGTTCATCATCAAGGGACAGCCTTTGGAAGCTGGACTGGATGAAATCACTGAGGTTCAGAGAGACAGAGGGCATGGCAGCCCCTCAAAGTGGGTCGTTATCACCCTGTAGGAGGACAGCTCTCAGATCCATGCCTTTTGCTAGACACAACATTCTTCCTGAAAGTCCACCTTTTATTTACGTATTTTATTGAAGGTATTGGAGTGACATTGGTCGATATGAACATATAGGTTTCAGTTGTGGGTTTCTATGTTACAAAATCTGTATATTGCACCATGTGCCCAAAAGTCCACTTTATTTATTTATTTATTTTTTATTACATAAATTTTTACAAAGATTGGTACATATATCTCTTTTTTCCCCTGCCCTCCGCCCGCCTCCCCTACCCCCCAGTGTTTTGTGTCCATTATTTATGCTTAAATGCATGCACCAAAAGTCCCTTGGCTGATCTGTTACTTTTTATTATTATTTTTTTTTTATTTTTGTTAATCCTCAGTCGTGGATATTTTTCCATTGATTTTTAGAGAGAGTGGAAAGGAGAGGGAAAGATAGAGAGAAAGAGATATCAATGTGAGAGAGACACATCAATTGGTTGCCTCCCACAGGAGTCCCATCCAGAGCCGGGGATTGAGCCTGCAACTGAGGTATGAGTCCTTGACTAGAATTGAAACCAGGACCATTCAGTCCACAGGCCAATGCTCTAACCACTGAGCTAAACAAGATAAGGCAAAAGTCTACCTTGTAAAAGGAAGGATGATTTACTATGGCCCTAAAATTCCTGGCAGTCTGAGCTCATCATTATGAAGATCATGGATGTATCCAAATATTTGGTGCTTTGATGAGCACAAACAACCAGATATATCTCATAGATTCTCACAGGCTTCTTCTCACTGCACTTTCATCTTTTAACTTTCTCTATTTTAAATCCTCATATTGTCCACTCTTCTTTGAGAATCAAGTTATGCTGTTTGTGGTTGGAATTTAGGAACATAGGGAATATAGTAGCATGGCATATCAAGGAAACAAGTGTGAGGATAAATGGCCCTGAAGGCATGCAGCTTTGGATAAAAGCCAGCCAAATTAGAAGCTGTGATAACATACATTTTAAAAAAAGTGTCCAGCTTACTGGATTTTTCAACCTGGTGCTGCATGGTTTCCAAAGCCCTTCCAGTGTGTCTAGTAGGTAGTGGGAGAGGAAGACTTTGGCCCCAGCACTTTCCATGGGTCAGAATAGGCAAACAGTCACACTAGGGAAACAACCAGATAAAGTTTTTGAAGAGCAAAATTATAGTCACTTTATTCTTACTCAAAGGGATAAGAAGAAAAACATCACAAGAGACACCATCTGTGTCTCCTTCAGTAAGAGCCTGGCTATTGTTAAGTCCCTTGAATATAATGTTTTTCTCCCCAAACACAGATTGACTCCAGCTCAGCTGGGTTGAACTCAGCACACACTCTTAGAGTTCCCTTATGCAGCACATCCAGGAAGACTGCACTGGTTTTGCCTGGATTTCAAGGATATTTTACATATATATTTTATATAGCATGTTTGCAGTGCAACTTTCTCAGGTGAGTCTTCTTCCAATTAAAGTCATATTACTATCACACTTGAGTTCCAGAAACACACACTTTCTCTTCTCTAATGTTATTCACTCTCTTCTATGGCAAAAGTTAAACCCTAGGGTCTGCTGCAGAAACTAAAATAATAGACAAAGATCCAATTGCTTCGAAGAGTCATTTATTATCGATCATATTCACTGTGGTACAGGTGGCCTGTGGCCATGGTTTAAAGCATATGTTTCTGACGGAAGAAAATCATTCTGGTTTTCACAGAACTGCAATCGCTGATACGGTTTAGGGGTACCCATCTAAAACTGAGAACACTCTCCATTTGTTGTGATATTTATTCAGTACTCTGGATCAACAAGAAAAAAAGTAAAAGAAAAATAATTCATCATGCAAAACAATTGCAAAGCAACTTGAATCTTTATTATAGTTTCTTTTACTCTCTGTAACTCCTTTTCTCCTTTATACACACACACACACACACACACACACACACACATACTGATGGACAATCAGCCTAGTCTTTGACCATCATAAATACTGCTGCATCTTGCATAGACATCTTTGCTACGAGTGAATAATCTACAGCACAGATTTCTAGAAGAGCAAATGCTTTATTAGAATGACATTCATTTAAATTTTGTTAGGTCCTGCCCAGTGCCTCCCAAAACAGCTTTACCACCGACATGATCACTGACAGGGAAGGAGAGCATGACTGGGTCTTCCCCTCCACATTCACATGGAGCATGATCAACCTCTTAGAAGTTCTTTTTCCTTTGCCAATCTAATGGGTTAAAAGTAGGATTCCATATTTAACTTGAATTTTCTTTTGTTTTCTCATATTTTATAAGAATTTTTTATCTGACCATTGTTTGCCTTTGACTTTACTTGTGATGACCTTCACCAAATTTAACTTTTATGTAGTCAAATTTGTCAGATTTGGCTCTATGTTTTCTTCTGTCTCAGCACCATTTATGAAAGAGACCCTCCTTTCCAGCTCCAGTATCATGTTGTTGTTACCAAGCGTCCATCTATACCTCGGACTTGGCTGAGCATCACTGATTTGTCCATGCTGGTGCTGATACCACACTGTCTTTGACTGTGGTATATTTTAACACCTGGTAGATACCACGCTGACTTTGACTGTGGTATATTTTCTTAGAGAATGTCTTGGTTATTTTTTATCTAAAATATTCCATATTTAGTATAGTATCAGCTTGTCAAGTTACACAAAATGCTGTTGCTATTATTTATTGGAACTATAAAACTCCACAGACCACTTTGAGAAGAATTGATGTCTTTACCTTGTCAAGAACTATGAAGGGTCTGAGAGTTTATCTTGTGTGAAGCTAACATTAGCCTGTCACAGTTTTATGGATGCTGGCAGAAAACATAAGACCTTTGGATCAAAGAACCTTATTACTCATAGGACAGTGTCATAGCATTAGCATGAGTACACTTATTGCCAGTTCTGAGTCACAATTCCCATGGAGCAATGCAAGACCAAGTGACATCTAAGCCCCTAGTGGACTGTGTTGAAAAGATGAACTCTGTTTAGGGAACCCAGATCTTCTATAATAGGAAGTAAGCAAACTGTTTAATACACACATATTGAGAATATAAGTCAGCAACTCTTCCCAATAGGTGCAGATATATGAGAGATCCGTGGAGAATGGTCTTCCAACACAAAATATTGAATCTTTCATGGTACACCCCTTTATTATTTAGCTCTTCTTTATCTTTTTATTACTCTTCTGCTTTATCTCAACAATGCATTTTTACTTTTCTGTACACACTTTATTAGAATTATTCCCTGGTATTTTATATATAAACTAGAGACCTAGTGCACGAAATTTGTGCACTCCAGTGAGGGGAGGTCCCTCAGCCTGGCCTGTGCCCTCTGGCAATCCAGGACCCCTTGGGGATGTCGGGCATCCTTAGTGATGCTGCGGAGGTGTAAGAGGCTCCCACCATAGCCACTGTGCTTGCCAGGTGTGAGCCCAGCTCAGGGCTTCTGGCTGAGCAAAACTACCCTGTGAGCACACTGACCACCAGAGGGCAGCTCCTGTGTTGAGCATCTGCTTGCTGGTGGTCAGCGAGTATCATAGCAACCGGTTGTTTCGCTGTTTGGTCAATTTGCATATTAGCCTTTTATTATATAGGATATATTTTGTTGTTGTTAATCCTCACTCGAGGATATTTTTTCATTGATTTTTCTGGAGAATGGAAGAGAGAGGGAAAGACAGAGAGAAACATTGATGTGAGAGAAACACATCGATTAATTGTCTTCTGCATGACTCCTGACCAAGCCCTGGCCAAGGAGAAGCCTGCAACCAAGATACATGTTCTTGATCAGAATCAAACTCAGGACCATTTGGTCCACAGGCTGATGCTCTATTCACTGAGCCAAACTGGCTAGGGCCCAGGTATTTATATTTTTAAAAATTGTTTGTGGCTTAATTTTTTAAATCTTGCTTTTAAAAACACATTTGCCTGTACACAGAAATGCAACTGATTTTTATTAATTGATATTGCTCAGCTAATTCTAATAGTTATCCTATCTAATAAAAGAGTAATATGCAAATTAGGCATCACTCAGTCACAAAGATGGCAGCCCCCATGGCCACAAGATGGTGGCACCCACAGCTACAAGATGGTGGCACCCATAGCCACAAGATGGCAGCACCCAGTCTGGCTCAGCCCCACCACTGAAGTGGTCAGGCCTGTTAGCCAGGCAGGTGGTTGGGGAGGTGGGGGGCCCAAGGGGTGGAACAGGTGATAAGAAGGGGCTGGGGGTCCCATGCCCAGGCCAGAGGCCTTCGCCAGAGGCCTCAGGCATGGGCAAGGACGGAGCCAGTGATTAGAGGGGGCAGGCACAGAGCCAGTGATCTGAGGGGTATGATGGTGCCCTACCCAGGCATAAGGCCTGGGCCAGAGGCCTCAGGCCTGGTCAGGGGCAAGGCCAGAGATCTTAGGGGCTTGGGCTCTACAGAGCCAGCGACCAAACAGGCAGGGGCAGAGCCTGCAAATGCAGGGGTCTGGGCACTGGTGGAGCCAGCAAAGCAGGGGTCTGGGGGTTCCCTGCCCAGACCTGTAGCCTTGGCCAGAGGCTGCAGTGATGCAGGGGAGGAGCCGGCAATCTCAGAGCCTGGGCAGGGGCAGAGCCGTTGATCAGAGGGGCAGGGGTGGACCCTGTGATCACAGTGGTCTGAGTACAGGCAGAGCCAGCAATGTAGGGGTCTGGGGGTCCTCTGCCCAGGCCTGTAACCTTGGCCACAGGCTGTAGTGGGGCAAGGGTAGAGCTGGTGATGGAAGGGGTCAGGATCAGAGCTGGTGATCACAGAGACCTGGGCTCTGTGAAGCCGGCAATTCGAGGGGCTTGGGTCTTCTGCCCAGGGTTGCAACCTCAGGCAGAAACTATAGGCCTGGGCAGGGGCAGAACCAGTGATCACAGGGATCTGGGGGTCCCCAGCCCAGGCCTGTAGCCTCAGGCAGAGTGGGAAAAGAGGGAGCACATCTCAACATGATAAAGGCCATATGTGACAAACCTACAATGAACATCATACTCAATGGGCAGAAACTAAAACCATTTGTTCTAAGATAAAGAACAAGACAGGGATGTATACTTTCACCACTTTTATTCAATATAGTCCTGGAAGTCCTAGCCATAGCATTTAGACAATAAGAAAAAATAAAAGGAATCCAAATTGGAAGGGAAGAAGCAAAACTCTCATTATTTGCAGATGACATGATATTGTACATAGAAAACCCTAAAGACTCCACCAAAAACTTGCTAGATTTAATAAATGAATTTAGCAGTGTAGCAGGATACAAAAATCAAAACCCAAAAGTCAATGGCTTTTTTATACACCAATGATGAGTTTTCAGAAAGAGAAACTAAATAAACAATCCCATTTACCATTGCAACAACAAAAAAATTAAGATACTATGGGTATTCTCCAGCTGCAACCATGATAGCTAGAAAGTGGATGAGTCCTGAGTAGGGGGGACGGGGGATTGAGAAAATGAAAGAGACAGACACAGAGACAGTAGGGAAAGCTGGGACCAGATGGGACACTGTTCTCAGATGGAGAGACAGTGACCCAGAGCTAGTGAAGCACATTTATTATATACAGCATGATACCAGGAGGTTTTACTAGAGTTTAAGACAAAGGAAATTATGTGAAATCATGCTTAAAGATCAAGCTGCATTCTTCTTTCTTGTGGCTTCTCATAATAGTCAGACCTGGATAATTGCATCTGCCACTGGTGCTTGGCTGAACTTAGATAATTACACCCATGCCCTGTGCCTGAGTTAAAGGTCAGGACTGACAACATCCCTGCCTTTGGCGAGGTATGTTTCCAGGACATGTCTTTGCCTACTTCGCTGGTCATCTGTATGTATACTTTGGAGAAGTGTCTCTTTAGGTCCTTTGCCCATTCTTTAATTGGGTTGTTTATCTTCCCTTTATTAAGTTATATGAGCTCCTTATACATTTTTAATATTAACCATTTATCAGATGTATCATTGCCAAATATGTCCTCTCATACAGTGGGCTCTCTTTTTGTTTTGTTGATGGTTTATTTTGCTGTGCAGAGGCTTTTTATTTTGATGTAGTCCCACTTACTTATTTTCTCCTTAGTTTCCTTTGCCTTAGTACAGTAATTCTCAACCTTCTGGCCCTTTAAATACAGTTCCTTATGTTGTGACCCAATCATAAAATTATTTTCGTTGCTACTTCATAACTGTAATGTTGCTACTGTTATGAATCATAATGTAAAAATATGATATGCAAGATGGTCTTAGGCGACCCTTGTGAAAGGGTCATTCGATGGCTTAGAGGGGTTGCGACTCACAGTTTGAGAACCGCTGCCTTAGGAGATATATTGGTAAACATATTGCTATGAGAGATGTCTGAGATTTTGCTGCCTATGGTTTCTTCTAGGATTTTCATGGTTTCCCAACTTACATTTAGGTCTGTTACCCATTTTGAGTTTATTCTTGTGTATGGTATAAGTTAGTGGTCTAGTTTCATATTTTTTCATGTATCTGTCCAATTTCCCCCATACCATTTGTTGAAGAGACTGTCTTGACTTCATTATGTATCTTGCTTCTTTTGTCAAATATTAATTGAGTGTCATGGCTTGGGTCTATTTCTGGTTTCTCTGTTCTGTATCATTGATCTATATGCCTGTTCTTATGCCAGTACTATGCTGTTGATTATGGTGGCTTTTTAGTATAACTTGATATCTGGTATGATGATTCCTCCAACTTTGCTCTTTCTCAAAATTGTTGCATTTATTCAGGGTCTTTTTTTGTTCCACATAAATTTATGGAGTATTTGTTCTAGATCTGTGAAATATGCTGTTGGTATTTTAGTAGGAATTGCATTGAATGTGTAGATTGCCTTGGATAATATGAACAATTTAATGATGTTGATTCTACCAATCCATGAATACAGAATATTCTTCCACTTATTTATATCTTCTCTTTTTTTCAATGTCATATCGTTTTCTGAGTACAAGTATTTTACCTCCTTGGTTAACATTATACCTAAGCATCTTGTGGAGAGCACCCAGGGGTCCAGTCAGTCAGCAGGCAGACTCTCACTGAGCCAAACTGACTAGGGATTCCTATGGCTACTTTTAAGATTGTTGTATATTCTTTGGCTTGGAACAATTTTACTATGCTTTGCCTAGGTATAGTTTTTATTTTATTTATCTTAGTTTGAGTTTGCATAGATTTTTCAGCCTGCAATTGATGTCTTGCATTAGTTTTGGAAAATTCTTGGCTCTTTTCAAATATTATTTTTACCTCATTATAGATCATATTTCCTTTTAGAACTTCAATTAAATATCCTTACTCTATCCCCTTTATCTGTCATTCCTTTTTCTGAATTTTCTATCATTTGGGCTATATATGCATCATTCTAGATATTCTCTAAATTTCTATTAATCTTCCCATTGAGTTCCAAAATATAGTCATTGAATTTTTCAGTTCTGGAACTTCTATTTGGTTCTTTTTTAATAATTTATAATCCTTTGTCAAAAATCTTCATCTTATTCTTAATTACTTGAGTATGGTAAATTTGGCTATTTTAAAGTTGGTATCTGATATTACCAGTATTTGGTATTGGTAGGCTATTTCTGCTGGTGTGCTATTTCTGCTGATTTTATGTCATATCTTGTCTCCTTCTATTCTAAAAATACTGGGGTCCCAATGCAAAAATTTGTGCACCTTCAATTGAAAGGAACTATGGGCCACAAGGCTGTGATAGGCACAGGGGCGGGTCTCAGCCCATCCTCTGCACATCTGCCCAGCCCCTCCTGCTGTGGCCCCCAGTTCCTTGTCTGCAGGCAGCCCCTCTCCTGCTGCCACTGCTCCCACGTGCTGTTGGTGCTGGCCCTGCTCAAACCCCCTGACAGTGCAGAACCAATGGGGGCTGGCTCTGTCAGCGGGTGCTAGCAGTGGCTGCTGCCCCCATTGCTCCCCAAGGGCAGGGTGAAGTGGAGAAGCCCTCAGGGGCAATCAGGGCTGGCAGCTGCTGCTCGCACCCACTGATGGTGCTGAGTGATTGGGACCAGCACCAGGCACCCACAGCAGTGTGAACGGTAGCTCTGGTGCCAGCTGTGGGTGTGAGTAGGGCAGGCACTGGCAATGGGTGTGAGCAGAGGCTCTGGCGCTGGCAGCAGGTGCGAGTGCCAGGAGAGACTACAGCTGCGGGAGCAAATAATTTTTAGTAACCACTAGAGGCGTGCCCTGATGGCAGAAATCAGAGCCTCGCCTTGATCTGATGTTCCCACTCACCTGCCCCACCACCCGGCGGCCAATGCACACCATGTTCTGCACACGCTCCCTGGTGGTCAGCGCACATCATAGCGACCAGTTCATCAGTCGTTCAGTTGTTCTAGTTGTTCCTCTGTTCAGTCTATTTGCATATTAGTCTTTTATTATATAGAATTTTGCTGAGTGCTGGAAGTTGTAATTGTAAACTATTTTGTAGAATAATTTGAGGTTCACTCTGCCAGATGCCTGGGAGCAATAACCATCTGGAAATATTTTAATATAGTTTCAGAAGTTGACATGATTCAAAGGCACTCAGAAGGGACTCTACTTGTATTTCACCTTTATTCCTAAGATTTAGCTCTCAAGGTTGCAGCTCAAAACAGGAGAGGGTTCCTGAAACCCCTTTCAACCTTGGTAGCACCTGGGCCCCAATTCTTGTTTAATCAGTCTCTGATGCTATGAAAAGACCCTCTCAACCTCCCAGTGACCCCACTATAAAACTGGAAAATGCCCCCAAGGAAGAAGCAGCCTAAAATTCAAAAGAGAAAATAGGTTCACTTCTTTGGGTTTCCCTTATCCACTCAACCATGACCTAGTACACTTCACTATCTCTTGCTTATGTTCAGGCAGATACTCGTAATTTTGTCTATTATCGGCAGAGGAATAGAGCTGAATAGCTTACTATTATCAGAAGCTTCGATTAAATTTTTTCAAAAATATTTATTTATTTATTTTAAAATTGTGATGAAGTATATTTAACATAAAATTTACTATTTTTTTTACCATTTTTAAATGTATATTTTAGAGGCATTAAGTATATTCACATTATTATACAATCCTCACCACCATCCATCTCTAGAACTCTTTTCATTTTTCCAAATGAAAATTTCATACACATTGAAAAAGACACCATTCCCACCTTCCCCCAGCCTCTAGTAACTATCATTCTACTTTTTGTCTCTATGAATTTGACTACTCTGGACACCTCATATAAGTGGAATCATATAGTATTTGTCTTTTTATGATAGCTTATTTCACTTAGCATAATTTCTTCAAGGTTCATCCATGCTGTAGCAAGTGTCAAACTTTCCCTCCTTTTTAAGTCTGAATAACATTCCATTGTGTTATATACTATACCACATTTTATTTACCCATTCATCCATTGATGGACACTTGGGGTGCTTCCATCTTTTGGTTGTTGTGAATAATGCCACATGAATATGAATTTATTTATGTGAATCCCTGTCTTTCATTTGTTTGGATATTTATCCAAAAGTGGAATTTCTATATCATATGGTAATTCTGTTTCATATTTTGATTTTCTATAGCTGCACAATTTGATGTTTCCACCAAGAGTACATCAGGATTCCAATTTCTCTCTATCTTTGGAAACACTTGTTATTTGTTGTTGTTATTTTCTTTTAAATAGCTATCCAAATATTTCAGTGATTATATTTTTGGAGTTTCATTCAATTTTTTCAATTTATAACTAGAGGCCCAGTGCACAAATTGATGCACCAGTGGGGTCCCTTGGCATGGCCTGCAGGATCGGGCAGAAACCGGCTCTCTGACATCCCCTGAGGGGTACTGGATTGTGAGAGGGCACAGGCCAGGCCTAGGGACCCCACCAGTGCATGATCAGGGCTGGGGAGGGATGTAGGAGGTTGGCCAGCAAGGAGGGACCGCAGGAGGGCTCCAGGGTGTGTCCCACTTGTCTCACTCAGTCCCAATTGGCTGGACCCCAGCAGCAAACTAACCTACTGGTTGGAGCATCTACCTCCTGGTGGTCAATGCACGTCATGGTGAGCGGTTGAGCATCCTTACGATATCATTAACATATTATGCTTTGATTGGTTGAATGACTAACCAGACAACTGGACACTTAGCACATTAGGCTTTTATTATATAGGATTTTAAATATGGTTATTTGTTATCTTAGATGTGATATTTCTCTATCTCAAGTTTTTTAATATCTTTTTCACTTGCCCCTTTTATACCTTACTTAATTAATGGTGCATCTTTTTTCTTCTGTGTTTAGTTGTTTTACTTTTATTATTTTTATGAGTCAATCATTTTTCTTAAACATTTTTCCATGGGAATTTGAGATTTCAGTTGATAAATTTCTCCAGGAAGGACTCATGTTTGTTTTTTCCAGTTCCTGGAAGGCACTGGTTTAGATTTAATCCTGGCTTGATGTCACTCAGAACCACAAGTAGTATGAACTTGTACCAACATGAATGTGGAGATCAGGTTCAGATTACAGATTCTCTGAGAGGCTTTCTGTCTAGTGAACATCAGTTCAAGACAGGGAGGTTTCCCATTATTCTTTTTGCATATGGGTTCTTATTTCTTTTCACTCTAAGTATTGTTCTTGGAGCCCCAAGTGAATGCAGAAGGAGTGTTTTCTATTTGATTTACTAATATAAGAAGGCTCTCAGCTTTATTTCCTTGCTTGAACCTTAATTAAGGGGGAAGATGTTTTACATTCCTTGTGGTAAAAAAGACCACAGCAAAGGTATAATTCCCTCTCAAATTAACTTGTAGATCAAAAGAAATTCCATTCAGCATTCCAGAATTATGTGTGAGGCAGGAAGAATATTTGATAAAATGATTCTAAGAGTGAATCTGTGTGAAGAGAAAAAATTTGAGAGAAGCAGGAAGAAGAAAGAATGTACCTGCTTGGTACTGACCTCCGTCATAAAGCTGTTCAAGGGAAATGGTATAATACATAATTAGTAATAGATCAATGGGCAAGCCTATATGCTCAGAGGCAGACCCTATATATGAAAACTTAACAAACAATGAAGGACTTATCATAAGTCAATAGAAAAGGGATGAATTATTCAACAATTGATGTTAATAAACTGGCTATGTGGTGGGGAGATTTATAGTCTCACTTCACTGCATTGATTAGAATAAATTTGGGATAAATTCAACAATTGAATACAAAAGAAGCTGTAAAATCATGTTATATGAGTGACCCACTTACCTCTGGTCAGGAAAAGTTTTCTAAGGACAAAGGGAACTACAGAAATAAAGCAAGGAAAGATAACTAGATAAAAATAGATACAAGAATGTTTGTACAGCAAAAAAGCAACATTAAAAAGCTAACAATCATCTAAGAAAAATCTTAAACAGTACAAAAAAGAAAAAATCAATTCCCCAGTCTTTATGACATATGGCATCCCTTCATTATCCTATATAATAAAGAGGGAATATGAAAATTGACCATCACTCTGGTCACTTTGCACCCACAGCTGAGGCTAAGTTCCCATAACGAGCCTTAAGGAGCAATCAGCAGGACCTGTGGCTGTGCGCCCACCCACCTCCTGCATGGGGCTTGACAGGGGACCTCAGGCTGTTCCCCCCACCCTGGCACCAGGCCAGAGGAACTCAGGCTGCACCCTCTTCCCTGGTGCCAAGCTGGAGGACCTCAGGCCATGCCCCCCGCCCTGGCCCCTGGCCAGGGAACCTGAGGCTGTGCTCCCCACCCAGCAGGACTTGACAGAGGCCCTCAAGGTGTTCATTCTGCCCTGGTGCTGGGCCAGGGGACCTCAGGCCATGTCCCCCACCCCAGCACCAGGCCAGGAGACCTCAGGCTGTGCCCCCTGCCCCGGTGCCAGGCTGGGGGATCACTAGTTTTAAAATATTTTAGTTTCTGCTTTTCCCCAAAACTGTCTTGTTCACCACTCAAAACGTTACTTATAGACCCAGAATTGTTTCCTGTAGATCCAGGTCTCAACATTAAGACTTCCCTTCAGCCTAAAGAAGTCTTTGGCCTGAAGAAAAGCTAGTGTAGGTCTGATGACAACAAATTCTCTCATTTATTTGAAAATGTCTTTATTTCACTCTTAGGATATTTTTGCCAAATGCAGAAGTTGGGTTGACCATTTGCCTTTTGGTTTTTGTTTGTTTTTTAAAAAGTCATCCATTGTGTTGTGTGTGGGAACCCCTTACACATCCTGCATGGGTCAGGGTTCCTGTAGAGGGTTCAAGTTCTATAGAAGGCCACACACAAAATGAAGAGAGAGACTAGAAGGAATTAATTTGGAATAATGGGGACCAGGCGTAGCATCTACCTCTAGTGGGTGAGACTGCCCACTGCTCTGGTCTTGCTCAAAGCTTTTATTAAGGCAATGGGGAAAACAACCATATCCTTATCCTAGGGCAGGAAATTCCAACAACAAAGAGGCAACAAGAATTTACATATCAGTAATAGGTGGAAGGTTGCTTTAACTATCAATGCCTCCATCTAAATGATGAGTGAATAGCTCGGGACTATCCAGAGCAATTAAGGTCAACAGCCTTCAGGCACATTTCTCTATTAGTGACAATGACCAGTTTCTAGCAGTTGTGGCCTCCATTGTGTCTGCTGAGCACCCAGGTTTCTCTGGTTGTGATGTGTCATTTTTTCCTCTGGCCTCTCTAAAGAATTACTCTGGATTTCTGCAGTTTGACAATGGCATTTTTCTTTGCATTTGTCCTACTTCTTCTTGTTGAGCTTCTTAGATCTGTAAATAGAGATTTTTCATCAAATTTGGATTTTTGCAATTACTTCTTCAAATATCTTTTTCTATTAAATGTGTTTTGGGCAGAAAAGAGTTTATCTTCAGAACAAATAACACAGCACTCTGTTTAGAAATGTGAGGGCCTTCGGGCTGAATATTTAAACATCAGGACTTTAGCTCCCTCTTCTACAGGAGCGGAAATTAGAATCCTTACCTTGTGAAATTTATTTGAGAGTTGAACGGAATTGTGCTTTAAAGGATTTAGAAGGTATAAGTAAATGCTGAAACTTATTTGGTTTGAAGCGTTTTTCTAGGAGGCCACAGTTCAAATGCACATAAAATCAACAACACTCTGGTACCATCCTAAGACTCATTTGTTGAATTACCTGGCAAAGATCAAGGAATGTGTATAATCTTTGGTTGTGTCTGGAGGAAGCACAGGAAGTTCCCAGCACAGTATCAGTGTTTTTGGAGAATTGGCAAAGGGCAGTGAACATACATATTTCAACCTGCATTGATCAGCAGCCTGCTTTTCCACAACCACTGACCTGTGGGTAGGAGAACTGGTTTATTCATCCTTATCAAACTAGAAGCCCATTGCAGGAAGATTCCTGCAAGAATAGGGCTTCCTCAGCTTATTCCTGCAAGAATAGGGCTTCCTGAGCCGGAGCAAAGCTGCTTCACTTCCTCCCATCTCTGCTGCCTCGGCTCCCTCCCTTCTCTGCCACTTAGCTCCCTTCTGCAGCACTTGGCTTCCTTCTAGGCTGTCTTCAGTCTTCACTCCGCACCTGTATATACAAATTAACTGCCATCTTGGCTGGGTTAATTTGCATATAGTTGCTCTGATCGGCTGGTGGGCGTGGCTTAGGTGTCTCAGAGTGGTGGTTAATTTGCATATTACTCTTTTATTAGATTAGATGTGTGCCACACATGAGAAAATGTGCAAAATTAGTGATCTCCATGTTGTTAAATACTCTGCCACAGCAAAAACAAAACAGTAGAACAGATGTATTGTCAGAAATAATGTCTTTTGATTTTCTTGATGTCATTGGTTTAATCTGACAAGCATTTACTTTCAATCTTGGTGCTTTGTCTATGCATAATTTTCAGCACCATAAAAATAACAGTTTCATAACTGTAAGAGGAAACAAGTTTTTGAGGTTACCAGTTTCATTTCTTTATGTTGCTTGGAAAGCTCACATCAGTCTGTCAAAGTGGTTCATTGTGAGGCAATGTGCATCTGTATTGGAGGAGAGGACTCCTGTTGATGTTTCCTGATGATTATTTGCAATGTGCAGATAGAAAGCACTCCTGGAAATGAGTGGGACTGAATGAGGTCTCCTGGGAAGGGACAATACACAGGTTACAAGGCTGGAAAAGAAGATACAGCTTAGGGAATGGAATCAGAACTTGGCCCCGACATGAGTCTGCATACTCATTTTCTCATTATGGTCATATAAGTGTAAGAATGTGTTGAAATTCTTCCAGTGTTATCAGTTAATATCTATTTGCATAGAATTGTCTCTTTTGGTTGCAGTATGTCCCATTAATGGGAAGAAATTTTTGGCACAGACAGAAGTTCAGGCACCACTGCAATATACTTAGGTCACTGCAGAGTCAATCAAGGTACTTCTTCACTTAAAAATGTCTACCTAGAATCAATTAGTAAGTCAACAGTTACATTAACTATTACATCAATGTTTTATGTATAGAGCTTTAAAAACGTAAGATTTCTACATGGGAACAGGGATAAGAAAATAGAAGCATCTCTGCCTCCACCCCTCCCCACCACCACAAAGAAAGAAAATTCCAACAGGGGAAATACGTACTTTTTGGTCCTTGTGATAACCAATTAGAATAGCACCCAGACAATATGATAGATGATCAATGGTGGGATAACTGTTGTTTAGGACAACTAACAAATAAGTCAGATGACACTTACATAGGAAATCTAATAAGAATAAGATATTCTTAAAATACGCACAGCGATGATCCCTGCTATGTGCTGGGTTATCAAGCTTGATCTGGTGGGAAAGCATGGGGTTGGTCTACCTGAAGCTTGTTAGCATTAGAGACTGAGGAAGCTTCTGAAAAGGAACTAAACCTAAGGGGAGAAAATCTATTTCTACAAGTTTCATTTAAGGTCAGTATAGAAGGGAAAGGAAATTTCTCATTATAGCTAGGTTGCTCATATTGCACCCTGTAGCCTAAGTCCCAGGATTTCATGGGGAGGAAGGGGAGACTAATTAAAAGAAAGGGTAGGAGACCCAGCAATCCCACTTCTGGGAATATATCCTAAGAATGCTGAAACACTAATCAGAAAGAATGTATGCACCCCTTATTTGTAGCAGCATTATTTACAATAGCTAAGATCTGGACGTGCCCATGAGTGGGTAAAAAAGCTGGGGTACATTTATACCATGGAATACTATGCAGCTGTAAAAAAAAAAGGAACTCTTATCCTTTGCAACAGCATGGATGGACCTGGAAATTATTAAGCTAAATGAAATAAGCCAGTCAGAAAAAGACAAATAACATATGATCTCACTTATATATGGAATCTATAACAAAATAAACTGACCAACAAAGCAGATCCAGAGACACTGATGCATAGAACAGACTGACAGATCTCAGCAGGGAGGGGGAAGGGAGGGCCTGGAAGAGATCAGCCAAAGAACATATATGCATATATGCATAACCCATTGGCACAGACAATAATGTGGTGAAGGTCTGGGGTAGAACAGGGGCTGGGTGGAGGGAGGTAAAGAGGGGGAAGGGAATGGAGAACATCTGTAATACTGTCAACAATTTTTAAAAAGAAGGGATAAGACAAGACAAGTCTCCTCAGGAAGACAGCACAGGGCAGCACAGGTTTGTGGTGTTGTGCTGCTGTGTGACAGTTTTCACAACTGGACATTAAGTTCATTGTCCCTATCTGGGATAAGATTGGAGCTCAGGGCATTTTTGACTTGAGAGATCACTGGAGCCAGGTGGGAGATTCACATGGTGTAGATCCCTCTGGGTGCTCTGAGACATTTGAGAGAGTGGATGAGTGGGAATGGATAGTGCACACCAGTTTCCTTTCTGTCTGCTCACATTCCTTCCCTTTAGGAACTACCTCTTCCTCTATTTCTGTGATAGTGGTGGAACTGCCCATCAACCTTCTCCTTGCATTGCCTCCAGGACCCAGGCTAGTCCGTAAGAAAATATTATTCTGCTGGAGTCTGTGAGAGGTGCATAAGCCTGGGCATATGACCCAAGCAGAGCTTATTAAAGTGCTTTTGTAGGATTGAGGTGGACACTAGAAGGGATATCTTCATATGCTGGCAGAGAATACAGCCATAAGGAAAATGGTGACATAGAGAGAACAAGACTGCTGATTTTGAGGAACTGGCTCCAGCCATGTCCATCTGGCAAATCCTAAACTCTTCGGTGACATAACAATGAAATTTCAAATTTTTCCTACAGTTGTTTAAATCAGGTGCGAATTACTTGCAATTGAGTGATCCTTGATTAACACAGAGAAGTGTTTCTTTGTTTCCAGTTTTGCCCATTTAAAATTATGGTCCACTGTAATCTATGAAAGCAGGAATCTCAAAGAAGTCTGGAACAGCTTGCCCTTTCCTTAGTCTCAGACCCAGTGTCTCTTACTGTTTTGGGGAAATTGTTAATAAGAATAACAATAGTTATCCTTGGAAATTTTCAAAAAGTTGATGATTTAATGAGATGATGAAACTTCATAAATATTATGTACACTAGGGGCCCAGTGCACAAATATTTGTGCACTTGGGGGGTCCCTCAGCCTGGCCTGTGCCCTCTTGCAGTCTGGGACCCCTTGGGGGATGTCCACCTGCTGGCATGCCTGGCCAGCCTGGGTGGGGGGCTGATAGCTGTTTTCAGGCTGGCCAAGGCCCCTAGTGAGGACCCTCACCCCATGGGGGTGTGGTCAGCCTGGGTGAGGGGCTGAGGGCCGTTTTCAGGCTGCTCACAGCTCCCATTGACCCAACATTCCAGTGAGGCTAGCTGAAATCAGGTTTCTGGGGTTTATTTATCTTCTATAATTGAAACTTTGTTGCCTTGAGCACAGGCCTAGACTGGTAATGAAGCCTCCTGTTTGCTTCAGCTCCGTGGCTTCTATAATTGAAACATGGTTGCCTTGCGCAGAGGCCTGGCCAGCCTAGGCAGGCAATTTCAATTCCATCGCTGGTGCAATGGAAGTCTCCTGTTTGCTCTAGCTCTGTGGCTGCTGGCCGCCATCTTGGCTAGGTTAATTTGCATACAGCTGCTCTGATTTGGCTGGTGGGCATGGCTTGGCTGGTGGGCGTGGCTTAGGTGTCTCGGAGTGACAGTTAATTTGCATATTACTCTTTTATTAAATTAGACAAGAGTACCTCCTCTGACATATTCCCATCTCTCCTCTATGAGTAAGCCTTTCTTATGGAGCTGGAGACCCTGATTTCAAAAGACCTCATAGCATCTGTTTCTCTAAGCAATGAGGGAAATGGAGGATAATAAAGTGGAGAGTCATCCTTAGGGGTAGTAGATTTCCAATCTGTGTTTAGCTGGGGAGAAGTTAAGAAAAGATAGCAGGGCTTTATCCTTCCCATCATTGCTTCCTTTAGAGCTTTGATTCTACATAAAATCCCTTCAGATCATTTAATAAATGTTTGAACACCTTCTCCCTGCTCAGCCCACAGTGGTGGACTGGTGGGACAGGGCCTTGCCTCACCTGGAATTTCAGCCTAGTAGAGAGAAGGTAAACAAACAATTAATTAGGATGAAGTGTGGTAGGTGTTATGAATGGGGAAGTATGGTATGTTAATCAACACTAATAACAAGTGAGAGGCTATTGACTGACAACATAGTAGCCCTGAGGACATTAATATTCAGGTGTGGCTGGATTCAGAGTTCCAACAATGTGATTCAATCTCCCTGTCCCCTCTACCTCTCTCTGACCTTTGATTTCTTCCACATCTTCTTCATTCTCAGGAGGCTTTTCTGCTGGTAAAGATGGCCCCATTTACTCCAGAAAAGCATCATTCTTAGTACATGAGATCTCATAGAAAGAGAGCTCCTCTCTCTCCCAGTCAGCTCCTCTTTCTCCCAGTCTCCATAGCAATCCTTCAATTTTTCAAATAGCTTTTATATCTATTACTATATCAATAATTATGTCCAGAGATTTGTGGTTTATCCAGGCTGGTCTTGTTTGTGCATGTGTTGTGAAGCAGTACTAGAATTGCTCCAACTCCGTGGCTGCCAGTAGCCATCTTAGTTGGGTTAATATGCATATAGTCACTCTAATTGGCAGAGTGACACTAATTTGCATGTTTCTCTTTTATTAGTGTAGATATGACATATAACATTGTGTAAGTTTAAGATGTACAACATGTTAATTTGATACATTTATATATTGTATGATTGCCATTATAGTTATAATTAGCACCTCTATTATTAGCACCTCTTTCTTCTTAGTAAATAGAAGAATAATTAAGTTCCAGTCTATTGACAAGTTTGATTATTATAATACACTATTATTGTTGATCTTCACTGTACTGTACATTAGATCTCTAGGATTTATTTACTACTCATTGGCAGTTTGTACCCTTTAAAACCTCTGTCTGTCCTATCTCCCCATCTCTTATACCTTCGTAACCACCATTTTATTCTTTGTTCTTATGAGTTCGGTCTTCTAAAATTCCACATGTAAATGATATCATTGAGTACTTGTCTTTCTTTGTCTGACTTAATTCACTTAGCATAAGTGCTTAAGGTTCATCCATGTTGTCGCAAATGGCAGATATCCTCCTTTCCATATCTGCAGGGGATTAGTTCTAGGTCCTACTCTCTCCCACAGATAACAAAATCTGAGGATGCCCAAGTTTCTTATATTAAATGGCATAGAATTTACATATAACATATGTACATCCTCCATATATTTTAAATTTTCTCTAGATTACTTTATTCCTAATACAATGCAAGTGCTATGTAAATGGTTGTTATGTAATATTGTGTAAGGAATAATGACAAGAAAATAAAGTCTGTACATTTCAGTACAGATGAAACCATCATAGGCCTAACTACCTAGTACATGTCAACAACATTGTAACTTACAAAAAAATATTTTTGATCCCTGGTTGGTTGAATCTTTGGATGTGGAACCCATGAATACAGAGGGTTGACTAATTACCACATCTTCTTTACCCATCCATCTGTTGAAGTGCACATATTGTTTTCATATGTTGGCTGTTACGAATAACTAGAGACCCAGTGCATGGATTCATGCACAGGTGGGAGGGATCCCTCAGCGTGGCCTGAGGGGATCTGGTTGAAACTGGCAGTCCAACATCCCCTGAGGGATGTAGTAGTTCACGAAGCAGCAGGTGGCCAGGCAGGAGCCTGAGCCTGGGCTGGGCAGCACACTGCTCCTCCTCATCCCAGCTCTGCTACACCTGCCACCGCTGTCACTCAGTAAGCTTGCTGCCACTTGGTAAGCTTGCTGCTGTTCCGCTGCAGTCTCTGTGCACCCATCTTAGGGCGATACCAGTGTGCCCATGACCAAGAAGCAGCTGTGGGCTTGTGCCCAGTCAGTCCCAATGCTGGTCCTAGTCTGATGGGGAAGAGGCACACAAGGGGAGTGTCCATGGGAGGGGCTCAAGCCCTCAGCTGCGCTTGCCAGCCATAAGCCTGGTGTCTGGCACCTGTAGGTCAGCTGAGTGGCACTCCTGCTGTTGGAGTGCACTGACCACCAGGGGGCAGCTCCTGAATTGAGCATCTTCCCCCTGGTGGTCAGTGCACATCATAGCAACCAGTCAAATGGTTGAATGGTTGAATGATCACTTAGGCTTTTATATATATCCTAGAGTCCGGTGCATGAAATTCTTGCACAGGTAGAGTCCCTAGGCCTGGCTAGCAATCAGGGTTGATCTGGGCCTTCCAGCTGCCGGCTGAGGCCTTCCTTCATTCCATGCTGTCCCCTGGTGGTCAGCGCACAACATAGCAAGTGATAGAACTCCCAGTCTCCCAATTGAACTCCTGCAGGGAAACTTTGCATATTACCCTTTTTTATATATAGACTAGAGGCCTGGTGCACAAATTCGTGCACCAGTAGGGTCCCAGGCTTAGCCTGTGGGATTGGGCAGAACCTGGTTCTCTGACATCCCTCAAGGGGTCCTGGATTTCAAGAGAGCACAGGCCAGGCCAAGGGACCCCACAGGTGCACTGTAGGCATCAGGGAGGGATGCAGGAGGTTGTCCAGCCAGGGAGGGACTGTAGGAGGGTTCCAGGGCATGTCTAGCCTCTCTCTCTGAGTCCTGATTAGTTGGACTCCAACAGCAAGCTAACCTACCGGTCAGAGAGTCTGCCTCCTGGTGGACAGTGCACATAATAGTGACTTGTTGACTGGTTGACTGTCTGCCCCTTGGTGGTCAGTGCACATCATAGAGTGTGGCTGAGTGGCCTTAGCATATCATTAGCATATTATGCTTTGATTGGATGAACAGCTGACCAGACGACCAGACACTTAGCATATTAGGCTTTTATTATATAAGACTAGAGGCCCGGTGCATGGATTTGTGCATTGGTGGGGTCTCTTGGCCTGGCCTGTGCCCTCCTGCAATTCTGGACCTGTTGGGGAGTGTTGGATAGCCAGTTTTGGCTCAATCCCTCTAGGCCTGATCCAAACAGGAGGAGCCTGATTCCCGCAGGCCTGATCCAGATAGAAGGGAACTCGATCTTGTGCATTGAGCGTCTGTTTCCTAGTGTTCAGTGCACATCATAGCGACCACTTGTTCTGTCGTTTGGTCACTTAGGCTTTTATATATATAAGTAGATGCTCAAATGAACATGGGAATGTTGGTATCTTTTCAAGTCAGTGTTTCATTTTCTTCATATAAATACTCAGAATTGGAATTGCTGGGTCATATGGTAATTCTATTTTTAATTTCTCAGGTAACCTTCACACTGTTTTCCATAGTAGATGCACCAAATTATAATCCCACTAGCAGTGCATACATAAAGGTTCCCTTTTCCCCACATCTTTGCCAACACTTGCTTTCTCTTATCATTTTGATAACAGCAATTCTAAGAGGTGCCAGTTGATATCTCATTGTTGTTTTGATTTTCATTTTCCTGATGATTAGTGATGTTGAGCAATGTTTCATGTATTTGGTGGCCATTTGGACATTTTCTTTGGAAAAATGTCTACTTAGTTCTGTTCATTTCTTTTTTAAAAAAATACATTTTATTAATTTTTTACAGAGAGCAAGGGAGAGGGATAGAGAATTAGAAACATCGATGAGAGAGAAACATCGATTCAGCTGCCTCCTGCACACTCCCCACTGGGGATGTGCCTGAAAACAAGGTACATGGCCTTGATTGGAATCGAACCTGGGACCCTTCCTTCTGCAGGCCAACACTCTATCACTGAGCCAAACCGGTTAGGGCTGTTCTGCTCATTTCTTAATCCAATTGTTTGTTTATGTTATTGAGAAATGTGTTCTTTATATTTGGATATTAACCCCAACATATGTTTTACAAAAATTTTTCCCATTCTATGGTTGTCTTTTCATTTATTTACTTATTTATATATATACTAGGGGCCCGGTGCACAAAAATTTGTGCACTCGGGTTGGAGGGAGTCCCTCAGCCCGGCCTGTGCCCTCTCACAGTCTGGGACCCCTCAGTGGATGTTCTATGATGGCCCCAGTCTGCCAGGCATCTTTTGTGTGTGTGTGTGTGTATGTGTGTGTGTCACCACTGGGGACCTGCCCCCAGCCGCATCTGAGGCTCGGAGCAGTCCTCCTGTGTGTGTCTACCTGCCGGGGGCCTGCCCCCAGGCACACCATGGAGGCTTGGAGCAGGCACCCCCTCTATGATGATCTCTCAGACTCTTGCCCTCCCCTGCATGTTGTTCTCTTTTTTGAGCATGGCCAGGGCTGGGTGCGGCCTGCCTCCCAAGCTTGCCTACTGCCCATCTTCCTCCAGCCACCAGAAAGCAGGGAAAACCCCGCCTCGTGGTCAGGTCCGCCTTTTCCTGCTCCCTGATCCCCGGAAGCGACCTGGGAAGCCGCCAAGCAGGCCGCCAACTCTTTCCCACTCACCCGTCCCCTACTGCCTTCCTTTCCCACTTCCCTGTGCAGCCAAGGAGTCTGGGGAGCTGCCAAGCAGGACCCCGGCCCCTGCAGCCTTGCTTTCCCGCTCCCCGGTGCCCCGCAAAGGGCCTGGGCAGCCACCAAGCAGGCCGAGACCCCCCCTGCCGCCTCTTACCAGCTTCCCGGTGCCCTCCAACCCTGCCGCCTCTTTCCTACTCACGGGTCCTGGGTCCTGCGCTGTCCCGCTCTGCAGTCGATCTGTGCACTCGGGAGGTCCCTCAGCCCGGCCTGTGCCCTCTCGCAGTCTGGGACCCCTCGGGGGATGTCCACCTGCTGGCATGCCTGACCAGCCTGGGTGAGGGGCTTTAAGGCTGCCCACAGCTCCCATTGACCCAACGTCCCAGCAAGGCTGGCTGGACGCAGGTTTCTGTGATTTATCTCCTATAATTGATGCTGTTCCTTGAAGGCCTGGGGTTATCTTCTATAATTGATACACTGTTCCTTTAAGGCGGCCTTCTAACTAACGAAACCTCCTTTGCTTCACCTCGCAGCGTCTATAATGAAACAATTGTTACTTTTACTGGTTAGGCCCGGGCTGCTCTTTCCTTCAGCTCCGGAGGATTCTATGATCGTTATATTGTTTCAAATGTTTCAAATCTGTGTTTTGCTAGAGGCAGTTTAATGGGAGCTGAGCTGAGGGGCGCAGCTTCACTTTCGCTCCTGCCGCAATGGAAAGGGCTGTTTACTCAGGCCCGTGAGTGGCGGCCGCCATGTTGGCTGGGCTAATTTGCATACAGCTGCTCTGATTGGCTGGTGGGCATGGCTTACCCTGTCTTGGAGAAACGGTTAATTTTAATATTTCGCTTTTATAGAGTAGATATTTTTAAATCCTCACTGGAGAATATTTTTCTATTGATTTTTAGAGAGAGTGGAAGAGGGGAAAGAGAGAGAAATATCAATGTGAGAGAAACACAATCAAATGGTTGCCTCCTGCATGAGCCCTGACCAGGGCCTGGACCCAGGAAAAGCCTACAACTTAGTATGTGCACTTGACCAGAATTGAGCCCGGAGCCTTCAGTCCAGTCTGATGATCTATCCACTGAGCCAAACCAGTTAGGGCTGCCTTTTCATTTTGATAATTGTTTCTTTTGCTGTGAAGAGGCTTTTAAGTTGAATACATTTTAGTTTGTTAATTTTTTCTTCTGTTGTTTATACTTTTGTATCATATAAAAAACTTATTATCCTTACACAACTTAACAAAAAGAAGACAAACAATACAATTAAAAAATGGGCAAAGGACCTAAATAGACATTTGTCCAAAGAGAACAGACAGATGGCCAAGAAACATGAAAAAATACTCAGAATCACTAATCATTAGAGAGATGCAAATTAAAACAACAATGAGATATTACCTCACACTGACAGAATGGCTACCATCAACAAATCAACAAACATCAAGCGCTGTTGAGGATGTGGCAAAAAGGGAACCCGAGTACACTGCTGGTGGGAATACAGACTGGTGCAGCTACTATGGAAACAGTATGGAGTTTCCTCAAAAAATTAAAAATGGAACTGCCATTTGACTCAGTGATCCCACTTCTAAGAATATATCCTGGAACCTTGAAATACCAGTCAGAAAGAATATATGCATGCCTATGTTCATAGCAGCAATATTTACAACAGCTGAGATCTGGAAACAGCCCAAGTGCCCATTAGTAGTTGAGTGGATTAAAAAACTGTGGTACATTTACATAATGGAATACTATGCAGCTGTGAAAGAGAAGGATCTCTTACCCTTTGAGACAGCATGGGAGGACCTGGAGAGTATTATGCCAAATGACATAAGCCAGCCAGAGAAAGATAAATATCATATGATGTCACTTATATAAAATCTAATGAACAAAATAAATTGACCCAAAACAAAATAGATCCAAAGACATGGAAGCATGCAACAGACTGATGGATCTCAGAAGGTAGTGGGGAGGAGGGGCAGGAAGACATCAACCAAAGAACTTACATGCATAATCTATGGACACAGATACTAGTGCAGTAGGCCTAGGGGGGTGGAGGGGTAAGTGGGGACAACAAGGGAGACATCTATAATACTTTAAACAGTAAAGGTAAATTAAAAAACAAGAAACTCATTACCAAGACCAATGTTGAGGAGCTTTTTCTCTATGTTTTCTTCCGGGAGTTTTATAGTAACTACTAGTAGCCCATTGTAGGAAGATTCCTGCAAGAATAGGGCTTCCTGAGCCAGAGCAAAGCAGAGAAGAGAGGGAAGCCCACCTTGGCTCCTGTCTCTGCCACCTCGGCTCCTCCTCACCCCCCGCTTCTCCCTCCCTTCTTCACCATCTCTGCTGCCTCAGCTCTGTTCCCTTCTCCACTGCTTGGCTCCCTTCTGCAGCACTTGGCTTCCTTGTACGTTGTCTTTAGTCTTCGCTCTCCTGTGTATACAAATTAACCACCATCTTTGATGAATTAATTTGAATACAGTCACTCTGATTGGCTGATGGGTGTGGCTTGGATGGTGGGCGTGGCTCAGGTGTCTCAGAGTGATGGTTAATTTGCATATTGCTCTTTTATTAGAGTAGATGGGTTTTGTGTGTGTGTGTTTTATTTTTTAATCCTCAACCAAGAATATGTTTTTATTGATTTTGAGAGAGAAAGAGGAAGGGAGAGAGAGAAACACTGATCCTGTATGAGCCCTGACTGGAATCAAACCCACAACCTAGGTATGCGCCCTTATGGGGAATTGAACACACAACGTTTTCTGGTGTACAGAATGATGCTCTAACCAACTGAGCCACCTGACCAAGACACGTCTATGTTTAAGGCTTTGACCCATTTTTAATTAATTTTTATTATATATATACTAGGGGCCCGGTGCACAAAAATTTGTGCACTCGGGGTGGAGGGAGTCCCTCAGCCCGGACTGTGCTCTCTGACAGTCTGGGACCCCTCAGTGGATGTCCTATGATGGCCCCAGTCTGCCAGGCGCCTTTTGTGTGTGTGTGTGTGTATGTGTGTGTGTCATCACTGGGGACCTGCCCCCAGCCCCATAGAGGCTCGGAGCAGTCCTCCTGTGTGTGTCTACCTGCCGGGGACCTGCCCCCAGGCACACCGTGGAGGCTTGGAGCAGGCACCCCCTCTATGATGATCTCTCAGACTCTTGCCCTCCCCAGCATGTTGTTCTCTTTTTTGAG